>KV012853.1:134840-148325 GCA_001598015.1 Dorcoceras hygrometricum
AAACCTAGCACATAGCCGCCCCTCCCCTCCTCTCCTAGCGCCGCCGCCGCCCGCCGCCGATCGTCGCCGGAAATTTGTTCCGGCCAGTTCGACGTGGAGAATCTGATCGTGCCGTTCTCGTCAGGACTTCTAGTGCAGTCTGACGAAGGAGTCTCGGATCTGGTCGTGGACCGGATTGACGTAACTACCGCAATCAACCGAGAAGCGCCGGGTTCTTGAAACACCGGTTGGAGCCAGGCACAAGTGCCAGCGAGGTAACACGCCTGAAACACCCTATGTATGTTGATACATTTAGAACTGTTCTTCGTATTGATCGCCTCCCGGTACTCTAAATTTTTGTTCTTCCGCTGCCTGACCGGGGGGCGGATCCGGATCCCCAACAGATCGAACAGGGGATGTGATGCGATTTGTGTTTTGATTGATAGACTTTTGAAGTCAGCCCATTTCATTCCCTATGATTTGAGGTGTTCTATGAAGAAGATGGCTCGATTGACCATGTGGTCAGATTGCATGGAGTGCCTGTTTCGATAGTTTCTGATAGAGATCCAAGATTTACATCCCGATTTTGGAAGATCTTGCAAGCAACGATGGGTTCCAGATTGTCAATGAGTACAACTTATCACCCTCAGACAGATGGCCAATCCAAAAGGACTATACAGATTTTGGAGGATATACTGCGAGCAATGGTGATGGATTTCAGTGGTAGTTGGCAGAATTCTTTGTCCTTGGTCAAGTTTTCATATAATAATAGCTACCAAGTGACTATCGGGATGGCTCCATTTGAAGCTTTGTATGGTCGAAAGTGTAGATCACCATTTGTTGGGAAGAAGTTTGTGAGAAACAACTATCTACTCCTGAATTTGTGCAGCATATTAAGGATCAGGTCAAGTTGATGAAGATTAGAATGAAAGCTGCACAAGATCGACAAGCTAGCTATGCTAACAAGAGACGCCGACCTTTGGAATTTCAGGTTGGCGATCAAGTATTTCTTAAGGTTTCTCCTTTCAAGAGTGTAATGAGATTCATATTTCAGGGTAAATTGGCTCCTAGATTCATTGGTCCATTTTAGATTGTTGAGAGGATTGTATCTTTGGCATACATATTACGATTTCCTGCTGAGTTAGCAGCAATACATGATGTGTTTCATGTGTCAATGTTGAGGAAATATGAGCCAGATCCATCCCATGTGCTAAGAATAGATGAAGTGGAGCTGGATCAGACCCTGAGCTATGTTGAATATTCAGTGCAGATTCTGGATATGAAGGAGAAGCAGTTGAGAAATAATACTATACCATTGGTGATGATCCAATGGAGAAAGCATGGGAGAGAAGAAGCTACCAGGGAAGTTGAAGAAAAGATGAGGAAAGAGTGGCCTCGTCTGTTTGAGCGTTGGCAGTAGTATTCCATGTAATCTTCTAGCTTGTTTTTTTGCGTGTTTTGAGCTGTTTCGTTGCTCCTGGAGAGTGATTGTTGTTAGCATTGAGGAATGTTGAATAGTTATATTTCAGTTATAGTAGTCCTTCGATTTTGATCAATAGTTGCATTTTGATTTCGAGGAAGAAATCTCTTAAGGTGGGGAGGATGTGAGGACTGGAATTTATTGTGTAATTAGTGGCGTGTTACGAACAGATTTGGGGAAATAGCCCGATTTAATCTCATAAAGTGTTTGAGAAGATTTTATTGGTATGAGGATTTAATCGTAGAAATATGCCTTGTGAGTTATCGGGTATTCAGCATAGGAATATTTGTCAAAGCTGTTTGTGAGATCAGCTTTGGACGCGGGCAGATTTGAGTATATGAGCTTCGGATTTGACTCAGAACTGTATCGGGTGTGTATCGTTGGAGTTCAGATTTGGAGAATACCTCGCGCAAGAGTATTATAGGTGTTGGGAGAATCGGTTTGATTTGCGGTTTGAGTAGACCGGTTCGTTATTTTCAGATTTGAGTAAGATCTGGGTGTCCAGATCTGTCCCTCGTGTGTTTGAGCGAGTTGCCTTAAGAGGGAAGCGAAACGATGTCGTTTTCATTTACTCGGGTATGCGCGGGTTGAGTATAAGCGATGCAATGTCGTTTGGCATAGACCAATTTGGTGCAGCTTGGGTGAAATCTGTTCAGTGGGTGTGAGCAGATGTGCGCATCAACTTGGGGAAGTCATGTGTTGGTCAATGGTACTGTTTGGACCGGTCCGGTTCGTGAGTTTGGTGTAGACCGGTACGGTTTGATATTTTCAGATTTTACTAGATATTGTGGTATGCGAGCGAGTCTACACGTACGTGTGATCTGTTGTTTGGAGTAGGACTCCTATGAGACGTCGTTTGGTGGTCACGCTCTACTAATGTGTAGAGAAGTCAGATCTGAGTTAGCGCTAAGATCTGATGTAGCGCTAAGATCTGAGTGCTAGTATCAGCTTTGACTGAGTAATTGACTTTCACTGTAGCGTTAACTGGATAGTGTTGACCAACACTTAGCGAATTCGAGACCCGACATTTCTTATCATCTTCCCGATAGTTTCCGGAAACCCTTACTGTTCATCCGAACCCTTTCTCCGTCGATTGACGCCGATTTACGATGCCGTTTGGAGCATGATTGGTGGCGCTGAGCTCGTATCCTTATGATCTTTTGATTGATAAATGTTTGGAGACTTGAGGTGACGTGTTGAAGGAGCGTGAAGTAGTTGCAGGGTTCGAATATCTTCGCGATTTCTGACCAGTGGTTCTTTCGTTCTTGAGAAGCTTTGAATTTGAGATCGTAGGCATCTTATGTGGAGTTCTTGAAGAGCTAGTAAAGCAGCTGATTTGAGCAGGCTGTTGGAGCTGTGGTCTGCGTGATCTGTCGAGGTATTAGCAACTTAGTGGAGGTACGAATTGAGCAAGATTTAGAAGCTTTGATATCAGCTTGGGAATATTTCTTTCGTGTTAAACTTCTGTGATTTGTGCGCTGGTATTGACTGGTTGTTTATGAGGCTTATTATGTGCTCTTATCTGTCTTTGTGGGTGTGAGTTTTATGCATTGAATTAATCATGATTCTGCTGTGCATTCAAGCATACATATTGATCCTGATTCTCTTGTGAGCTGATTTCCTTTGTGCTTTGTGATCGTTCGGCTGAGCCGTCGTGCCTGAAAGGTCCAACGCACAGATGTGGTGGCTGGCTGAGCTGTCGTTCCTGAATACCACTACACTATGATGGGCGGTTGATCTGTCGTACCTGAATATCACAGTATCCGATTCTGCACAGCTGAGTCGTTGTGCTTTGCCTACCGATGATTCTTGATAGCCCTCATGAATTGCACGTAAATATTGCATGACTGATATATTGTTGCTTTTTATGTGAGACCTGAATTTGATTTAAGATTAATTGTTGGATTAATCGTATTTTTGAGTAGAGATCTGGTTGCGAGATCTGGTTTCGTGGTGAGAGCTGGTCGATTTGGTGAAATCCAGTCGTAGCGTGTTTTGGTAGCTCGAGATTCCTATACGCCGTTGTTTTAGTGAAAGCTGGTAGTGTGTTTGTATCCAGCTACTGCTTTATTTTGTTTTTTTAAGGGAAATGACAGCATTTCGATAAGTTGGCGCGACGTCGTTTGGATGTTGCGACTGGTATCAGCTGCGAGGATTTGTTCGCGTGTGTGTCGACTGGTTGTCCAGCTGAGAGTAGATGTCAATGATGGTCAACTTTACTGTAGCTTGCGTCTGGTTTCCTGTAGCTTGCGGCTGGTATTGCGTGAGGGTGATCGACCGGATTTGATGACGTTAGTTATGCGACGCCGTTTTATTAAGTTGAAACGCTGCGTTTTGGTTATTGTGTGAGGAAATCAGTCGATGGTTTTAGGCGACCAACTGGTGGCATATTTGATGACGTAAGCGGTGCGACGTTGTTTTGTTAAGTCGCTGCGACACCGTTTTGATTAGCGTTGTTTGAGAATTAAAC
This sequence comes from Dorcoceras hygrometricum, assembly GCA_001598015.1. NCBI lineage: Eukaryota > Viridiplantae > Streptophyta > Magnoliopsida > Lamiales > Gesneriaceae > Dorcoceras > Dorcoceras hygrometricum. The sequence continues at coordinate 138,770 of KV012853.1, forward strand.
AGTTGGTTTCTTTGCATCTGCTGGTTGTATTTTGTAGCGTGCGTCGACTGGTTTTGTCGGCGGATGATTTTAACCAGCTTTTACGCGTGTATTTAAGGAAGACTTGGTCTTCGATTTCAAGCACCAGATCCCATACTTAGCGAAATATTATCTTGGTTGTCGACCTTAGTTCTTCGAACCCTAGTACTGTTCACCGTGAGTTTCTCCGGCAAATTCCCATCATTTCCGACCGTTGTTTTGGGCGTTTGAGGTAGCGTTGGACTCCTCTCGAGAAGCTTTTCGATCTTATACCATTCTTGGAGGCTGTTGTTGGCTAGAGCGAGATCGCGAAGTTGCTGTCTTCGGCCGTGTGTTGTGTCGTTGAGGTAGAAATTCTAATTGTTGTTGAGATCTTAGTCTTAGCCTTTGTTTAAGCTTCCTATTAGTTGTATTGTTGGAATCAGTTGCTGGTTTGAGTTGTAACTCCCAGCCATGGGTTTTGTGCTTGTGACCCGTGAGATTTATGCTTGTACGTTGTGTGTTCAGCAGGTTCCTAACAGATCTCTCGGGATCCTTGTTGTGGTAGTTATTGCACAGAATTGAGTTACGGATCTTGAGCTTGTAATTCAGCGTGGAACTTGGCTTGGATAAATTGCGAGAAGGCTGTGTTTGGATTTCCGTGCGGTGTTGTTGCTCTGTGTGAGAGCTGTATATGCTTACCATGTGTACTTGTTGTGTTGCATATGGTTATATGTTTGTTGTTCCAGCATGTTGCATACACGCATTCCATCCAGCTATTGCAGCCTTTGTTCGCTGTTGTTGCTCTGTTTTCTTACGAGGATTCGAGGGCGAGCGGTGATTCCGTACTCTCATTTTCCCCTATGCGCCGAGTGGCTAGCTACCACAGTTCATACGTTGGGTTGTTGATGCATCTGGTAAGGGTGGACGAGTAGGGGTGAGTGGGTAGCACCCACATGTCCTACACTCATCGTGGCCACATATTCCGTTGCAGATTTCCGTTGAGTTCTTTGGCTCCCTTCCTTCGTTGTAGCCTTTGGCTGTTGTCCCCGGTTGCATGCATAGCATCTGCATTTTATTCTTGCTGTTTACTGCTGTTTTATAGTTGATCTCCGTACTGGGGTTTGACCCCATGTCCCTCTGGGGCTTGGTTGTATTCCCTGTTTGTGTTGTTTTCAGGAAACCCAGGTTTTACAGCTGGTAGTGGTTTTAACCCAGCTGGTGGTGCCCCAGGAGGTGGTTAGAGTATCCCAGTGGCGTATAGCATATTTATATGCATCAGTATTCTTAGCCAGGGGATGCCCTGTGCTTTGTTGTTGTTTTTCTTTGTTGGAGTCTGATACATGTTTATGTTATGCTATATTGTTTGTTGTTGGCTGGTAGCCGCGTGTGGTTGATTTCTTAAACTGGGATATCTATTTTGAGTATCGCATTATTTTAAATTATATTGTTTTAACTCGTCAGGCCAAAAGCGAAAATTTTACCCGCTTTTTAATAGCTTCCGCATGTGTTTTTGTGTTCTTACTCTGATATGAGCACGAGGCCTGACATTTTTGGTATCAGAAGCTGGGATAAGCTCAATTTCTTTGATCACACTTGAGTCTAGACACAGTGTCGTGTGTTGCATGTGCTTGACTTATGTGACTACGTGCTGCATATTTGTGTTATGTGCTATCTATGCTGTATCTGTTCTGTTTTGCTTGATCCTGTTGAGTGTTTTCGTAGATGCCGCCTAGACGTCGTGGTAGAGGTAGGGGCAGTTTGAGGAATCAGCAGGACAGAATGAGGATAGGCGTAGTGCTCGCAGTCGTACTTGTGTTAGCGACGAGGAGGAAGTTGAGGTTGTGGCACCTCCTGTGGAGCGGATGGATGTTGTTATAGCACGGTTTCAGAGGATGAACCCTCCAGTCTTCAACTGTGACGAGTCCAGTGAGGATGCAGACTCGTGGCTCCGGAACATTATTAGTCTTTTCGATCGGGTGTAGTATGATGATAATCTTCGGCTGAGTTTAGCGACCCTCTTGCTTAGGAAGGCTGCAGAGCGCTGGTGGCGAGGCGCTTCGAGTACCTTGTTAGAAACCGGTGTTGGGATCTCTTGGGACAGTTTTTGCGAGACCTTCCGGCGGGAGTATGTACCCGAGTCTTATTCGAACGCCCGTGAGCGGGAGTTCGAGCATCTGGAGCAGGGTTCCATGACTGTTCGGGAGTATGCTACGAAGTGTTCTTCTCTATTGGCGTACGTTCCCCATGTTTCTGGCCGGGAGAGGGCCAAGCGGACTAGATTTCTTCAGGGCTTGAATGAAGAGTTTTATCAGATGGTGTTGACCAGTAAGCCCAAGAGTTATGCTGAGGCCGTGGATGCTGCTATTGACATTTAGGAGGGCTTGCGCAGTCGTCGTGCTCGTAGGTAGCAGGCAGCGCCGGGTGGTCGTCCTGCTATTCAGGGAGCGCAATCTTATCATTCCTCCCAGTCCGCCTATCAGCCCCAGCAGTTATGCTGAGGCCGTGGATGCTGCTATTGACATTTAGGAGGGCTTGCGCAGTCGTCGTGCTCGTAGGAGCAGGCAGCGCCGGGTGGTCGTCCTGCTATTCAGGGAGCGCAATCTTATCATTCCTCCCAGTCCGCCTATCAGCCCCAGCAGCAGTAGCAGCAACAGCAGCCACAGGTGGCACAGCAGTCTGGCCGTCAGAGGTTCCGACCCCATGGTCAACAGTTCAAGAAGAAGTCGGGTTCTGGCTCTTCTGGTTCAGGCAGCTCGAGTAGCAGTGGTTCTCGGGCTGAGTTTTGTGGCTTTTGTGGTGGAAAAAATCCGTCTACGCAGTGCGTTGGTGTGTAGGGTTCCTTCAACCTTTGTGGTCAGGACGGGCATTTTGCTAGAGTATGTCCGTCAGCTGGATCACAGCAGACCGCGGCCCAGCCTCAGGGTCGAGGAGGTCAGTCTAGGGGTCGTTCCCCTCAGTATCAGCATCCCCGATTGGGTGAGACTCAGTTTAGGCCGTTTCAACAGCCTGGTCCGTCGCGGTTCGTACAGTCGTCTCAGCCTTTATTCACTGGACCCCAGCATGCTCAGGTTAATGCCATTACGAGGGAGCAGGCCGAGGAGACACCGAGCCGGGTGATTGGAGGTACTTGCCTTGTTTTTAACTTTCCTGCATGTGTGTTGTTTGACATCGGTGCATCGCATTCGTTTATTTCTGATTCGTTTGTTGTTGAGCATGGTCTGTGTACCATCCCTTTGCGCGATGCCGTTTCTGTTTCTACCCTTGGTGGTGTGATCCTGTTCTCCCAGGATGTTATGTTGGATGGCGTGTTGCAGTTTGGTGAGCATGTCCTGTTAGCGAACTTGATCCGTTTGATGCTTTGGGATTTCGATTGCATAGTTGGGATGGATGTGCTGTCCAACTATAGGACATCCGTGGACTGCTTCCATGGGATTGTGCGAAGATCCCGTTGATCTCAGCGATGGAGATGTTTAGCTTGTTGTCTTTGGGGAATGCTGGCTTTATGATTTACGCTTTGGATGCGTCTTCTTGCTTGTTCTCCTAGGAGGTTTTGTTGGATGGCGTGTTGCAGTTTGGTGAGCATGTCCTGTTAGCGAACTTGATCCGTTTGATGCTTTGGGATTTCGATTGCATAGTTGGGATGGATGTGCTGTCCAACTATAGGGCCTCCGTGGACTGCTTCCATGGGATAGTGCGCTTTAGGCCTTTGTCTGGCGAGAAGTGGGACTTCTACGGCCAGGATTCTAGATCGAAGATCCCGTTGGTCTCAGCGATGGAGATGTTCGGCTTGTTGTCTTTGGGGAATGCTGGCTTTATGATCTACGCTTTGGATGCGTCTTCTTATTCCCGCATTCAGCTTAGTGACGTTCCCGTGGTGCGACATTTCCCGGATGTGTTTCCGGAGGAGATTCCTGGTTTTCCCCCAAGGCGGGAAATAGACTTCAGCATAGAGTTGGTGCCTGGCACAGCTCCTATTTCGCATGCCCCGTATCGTCTAGCGCCTGCGGAGTTGAGAGAACTCAAGGTGCAGTTAGATGATTTGCTGGAGAAAGGTTTTATCCGCCCTAGTATGTCACCGTGGGGAGCGCCCATCTTATTTGTGAAGAAGAAGGATGGCTCAACGCTGATGTGCATTGATTTCCGCCAGCTAAACAAAGCGACTGTCAAGAACAAGTACCCGTTGCCAAGAATCGATGATTTGTTTGATCAGTTGCAAGGTTCTGCGGTGTATTCAAAGATTGACTTGCGTTCAGGGTACCATCAGCTGAGAGTGAGAGAACAAGATGTCGCGAAGACTGCTTTTCGTACGAGATACGGGCATTATGAGTTTTTGGTTATGCCGTTCGGATTGACTAATGCCCCTGCAGTCTTTATGGATTTGATGAACCGAGTTTTCCACGAGTTTATTGATCAGTTTGTGATCGTGTTCATCGACGACATCTTAGTCTATTCGAAGACTCCTTTGGAGCACAAGGAGCATTTGCGGATTGTACTTCAGACGCTGAGAGACCAATAGTTGTATGCAAAGTTATCGAAGTGAAGGTTTTGGTTGGATCACGTTGTATTTCTGGGTCATGTCATTTTAGCCGAGGGGATTTCTGTGGATCCCAGTAAGGTTGATGCGGTTCTGAACTGGGAGCGTCGCAGGAATGTTTCCGAGATTCGCAGTTTCTTGGGTCTGGCTGGCTATTACCGTCGTTTCATTGAGGGATTCTCTAGTATAGCAAAGCCGATGACTCAATTGACCCAGAAGGACAAGAGGTTTGTGTGGTTTGAGCAGTGTGAGAATGCGTTTCAACTGCTCAAGGAGAAGTTGAATACTGCGCCTGTGTTGGCTCTGCCGTCTGGTTCAGGTGGTTTTGTTGTTTGTTCTGACGCTTCTCTCAATGGATTGGGCTGTGTTTTGATGCAGAATGGTCGAGTCATTACGTATGCTTCACGGCAGTTGAAACCGAATGAGACTCGTTATCCAGTCCATGATTTGGAGTTAGCAGCGGTGGACTTTGCGTTGAAGATCTGGCGTCACTACCTGTATGGCGAGCAGTTTGTGGTGTACTCCGACCACAAAAGTTTGCATTATCTGTTTACGCAGCCTGACTTAAATATGAGACAACGTCGTTGGATGGAGCTACTGAAGGACTTTGATTGTGAGATCAAGTACCAGCCTGGGAAGTCGAACGTAGTGGCCGATGCTCTGAGCAGGAAGGCTAGTGAGATGCTTGCGTCGTTGTACATCTCTAAGGATCAGGAGCATCTTAACACTACGGGTTGGAGATTTTACCCGGCTGAGGATTGCATTGTGGTTTCATCGTTCCAAGTGGAGCCACAGGTTGTTTCGAGTATTCGAGCAGCTCAGAGGACTGATCCGTCTATCCACGAGTTGAAGTTAAAGGTCAGGGATGGATAATTTGAGGACTATTCTGTCTCTTCCGATGGTTTTTTGCGTTTTCGGGGCAGGTTGGTTGTGCCCAATTTGATTGATTTGACGGAGAAGATCCTTCGGGAAGCGCATTGCAGCAGACATAGTGTTCATCCTGGTGCACGGAAGATGTACCATGCGTTGAAGCCACACTTCTGGTGGGCTGGCCTGAAGAGTGACGTGGCTGGTTTTGTCGCTCGTTGTTTGAACTGTCAGATGGTTAAGGACGAAAGGATGAGACCTGGTGGTCTGTTGCAAAGTTTAAAAGTGCCCCAATGGAATTGGGAGCACATTGCTATGGATTTCGTGACGTATCTGCCTCGTTCCAGCAGAGGATGCGATGCTATTTGGGTGGTTATAGACCGTTTGTCGAAGTCTACACATTTTATTCCCTATGGGATGACTTTCTCGTTGAAGAAGATGACGAAGCTGTACGTTGATTTTGTTGTTAGACTGCATGGTGTGCCCGTTTCGATCGTTTCTGACCGAGATCCGAGGTTTACTTCCAGGCTTTGGAAGAGTTTGCAAACAGCTTTGGGTACCAGATTGGCTATGAGCACCGCGTATCACCCCCAGACAGATGGCCAATCCGAGCGCACTATACAGACGTTGGAGGATATGTTGCGAGCTGTTGTGTTGGATTTCGGAGGTAGCTGGCAAGATGCATTGTCTTTGGTTGAGTTTTCGTACAATAACAGCTATCAAGTGACGATTGGCATGGCCTTTTGAGGCTTTGTATGGCAGAAAGTGCAGATCGCCAGTGTGTTGGGAAGAAGTGGGGGAGAAGCAGCTATCTGCCCCAGATTTTGTGCAGCAAATGAAAGATCACGTGGATCTTATTAGACAGCGGATGAAAGCTGCCCAGGATCGCCAAGCCAGTTGTGCTAATAAGAGGCGTCGACCTCTTGAGTTTCAGGTTGGTGATCGTGTATTCCTTAAAGTTTATCTGTTTCGTAGTGTGATGCACTTTGGACGCAAGGGAAAGTTAGCCCCTCGTTACGTCGGACCTTATGAGATTGTTGAGAGGATTGGCCCTTTAGTGTATCGGCTGTTGTTGCTGCCATAGTTGTCTTCTCTACATGACGTCTTCCATGTTTACATGTTGAGGAAGTATGAGCCAGATCCGTCTCATGTGCTTAGGACTGACGAAGTGGAGCTAGATCAGACGTTGAGTTATCAAGAATATCCCTTGCATATCCTTGGCAGAAAAGAAAAACAGCTGAGAAATATGACCATTCCGTTGGTAATGGTGCAGTGGAGCAAACATGGAAGGGAAGAAGCTACTTGGGAGCTGGAATAAAAGATGCAGCGCGAGTGGCCGCATCTGTTTGAGTAGCTATTGAGCTAAATTTCCAGTAGTTTGTAGCTTTTGGTTGTATTTCTTCCCTAGTTGTTGTTAATTGTTTGCTCAGTTATCTTTAACTCTTGGCGTGTGTTAGGCAGAGTTCTGTTGTGTATCTTGCTGTTTAGTTGTATTTCCAGATTGTTGTTTGATTTCGGGGACGAACTCCTTTTTAGTGGGGGAGAAATGTGAGACCTGAATTTGATTTAAGATTAATTGTTGGATTAATCGTATTTTTTTGAGTAGAGATCTGGTTGTGAGATCTGGTTTCGTGGTGAGAGCTTGTCGATTTGGTGAAATCCAGTCGTAGCATGTTTTGGTAGCGCGAGATTCCTAAACGCCGTCGTTTTAGTGAAATCTGGATGCGTTGTGTTAAGTGAAAGCTGGTAGCATGTTTGTATCCAGCTGCTGTTTTATTTCGTTTGTTGAGGGCAAACGACAGCGTTTCGATAAGTTGGCGCGACGTCGTTTGGATGTTGCGACTGGTACCAGCTGCGAGGATTTGTTCGCGTGTGTGTCGACTGGTTGTCCAGCTGAGAGTAGATGTCAACGATGGTCAACTCTACTGTAGCTTGCGTCTGGTTTCCTGTAGCTTGCGGCTGGTATTGCGCGAGGGTTATCGATCGGATTTGATGACGTAAGCTATGCGACGCCGTTTCAGCTGTTGCATTTGTTGGTCAGTTGTTGTATGTTATTGGTTGTATTCAGCGGTTGTCAGCTGTCGCATTGTTCGAGTTCAGTAGTTTTGATCAGTCGTTGTACTATTTCATGTTCAGCTGTTGCTTTGTGTTCGACTATCGTCAGCTGTTGTGTTGTTTTTGTCATGCCCCGAGACCGAGACTCATGACATCGACAATATTAAATAATTTAAAAATTGTAAAACATTAAGCCATCATAGCATAGCTCAAACCAGTCTATTACATATCCAAAATAATATCGTTTTTACATCGGAAAATCAGAGAAATTTGCGGAAGCGAAAATAATATTATTACATCAACAAAACGGAATCTTCACCATCCCCAGAACTGATCTTGTTCTTCTTCTTCTACCTGCTCTTCATTCTTATCTTGGTGGAGAAGTAAGGGGTGAGTGTTTGGGGAAACACTCAGCAAGTGGGGGATACCATTCAAGCATACAAAATATACTTATACATATACTGAATAACAGATCTCATAACAGAGCTTAGACAGAACAGAGCATAACATGATCAGAGCAAAGAATAGAATAACAGAGCATAACAGAGCATAGCATAGCATAACAGAGCATAGCCTGACAGATATCACTGATGATTACTTCGTGTCTATGGTTTACTGATCAGTCCCTAAGTTTTACTCCTCTAAGGGGTCGAGGCCATTAGTTACACCAAGTAACCCAGAAATCCGAAATATTTCTTAAACCCATATAACGACAGAATCGTGTCTATGGTTTACTGATCAGTCCCTAAGTTTTGCTCCTCTAAGGGGTCGAGGCCATTAGTTACACACAGTAACCCATGATTTAAGATTAATCGTTGGATTAATCGTATTTTTGAGTAGAGATCTGGTTTCGAGATCTGGTTTCATGGTGAGAGCTGGTCGATTTGGTGAAATCCAGTCGTAGCGTGTTTTGGTAGCGCGAGATTCCTAAACGCCGTCGTTTTAGTGAAATCTGGATGCGTTTCGTTAAGTGAAAGATGGTAGCGTATTTGTATCCAACTGCTGCTTTATTTTGTTTGTTAAGGGAAAACGACAGCGTTTCGATAAGTTGGCGCGACGTCGTTTGGATGTTACGACTGGTATGAGCTGCGAGGATTTGTTCGCGTGTGTGTCGACTGGTTGTCCAGCTGAGAGTAGATGTCAACGATGGTCAACTCTACTGTAGCTTGCGTCTGGTTTCCTGTAGCTTGAGGCTGGTATTGCGCGAGGGTTATCGACCGGATTTGATGACGTCAGTTATGCGACGCCGTTTTATTAAGTTGAAATGCTGCGTTTTGGTTATTGCGTGAGGAAATCAGCCGATGGTTTTAGGCGACCAGCTGGTGGCAGATTTGATGACGTAAGCTGCGTGTTCTTTTGCGCCTTCGGGAGAGGCAGGCTAAGGCTGAGGGATGGAACATCTGAATCGACAGGTTAACGAGATGGAGTTGGTTCTAGCAAGATTTTAGCGGATGAATCCTCCCACATTTGCTGGAGCCTAGAGTGGTATGATGGCTGGGTGTTGGTTAAAGCATATGGAGGAACTGTTTTATACAGTGAACTATTCTGATGAGAAGAGACTGAAGTTGGCCGTCCTTCAGTTGAGAGAACATGCACAGCGTTGGTGGAAGGGTGCTTCTCGAGCCATGCGAGAGATGGGTGTAGTGATATCTTGGGAGAGCTTTCCGTACTGCATTTCACCAGGATTACACTCTAGAATCGTATTACAACACGAAGGAGAGGTAATTTGATAACTTGGTGCAGGGATATCTAAGAGTAGCTGTCACGCCCCGAGACCGAGACTCATGACATCGGCAATATTAAACAATTATAAAAATTGTAAAACATTAAGCCATCATAGCGTAGCTCAAACCAGTCTATTAATAATCGAAAAATAATCGTTTTTACATCTGAAACTAAAATTTAAATAACAGAAATGCGGAAGCGAATAAAATACATAAACAAAAATCTGAATCTTCACCAGCCCCAGAACTGATCTTGTTCTTCTTCTTCTACCTGCTCTTCATTCTTATCGGGGTGGAGAAGTAAGGGGTGAGTGTTTGGGGAAACACTCAGCAAGTAGGGGATACCATTCGAGCATAACAAATATACATATATATA
>KV012854.1:0-26027 GCA_001598015.1 Dorcoceras hygrometricum
GTTATCGTATTTCATAACCATCGACTGGTTGTGATGTTACGACTGGTTGCAATGTTACGACTGGTTGCTATGTTGCGACTGGTTGCGATGTTACGACTGGTTGCGATGATACGACTGGTTGTGATGTTGCGATGTTGCGACTGGTTGCGATGTTACGACTGGTTGCTATGTTGCGACTGGTTTCTATGTTGCGACTGGTTGCTATGTTGCGACTGGTTGCTATGTTGCGACTGATTTCTTTCCCTTAAGTACTTCACTGCTGATTTACATCCATCGTCTAGTTTTATTTCATCTGCTGATCACCCTTACCCAACAACTGGTTGTTCTTGAACCAACGACTGGTTGATCTACTATTACTCCGTTGACCAAATTAATTGTGTTGACCACCGATATGTACCCATCGACTGATCTACTGTTCACAACAGCTGGTTTTCTTGCCAACAACTGAATTTATCCCAACTGCTGATTTCCTATGTCTCAGCTAGATGCTCAGTAAAACGATTTTTGAAGGAAATGTGAGTTTTAAAATGAAGTGAACCCCAGTGTTAAGATTTAAGTTCGTCCTATATATGTTTTAAAGAAGAAGAAAGCTTCAATTTAAGGATTTATGGCTTAGATAACAGACGGTTCTTATGGGAAGGGTGAGCAGCAGACGAGAGGGTCAGTTGCCCCTTCATATTGGGTGAGATTTCACCATATTGAAACTGATATCAGTAGTCATTCGATCGAGTGCAATGAGACCTAAATAGAGCGTCTGAGCCATAATTCTAACGAAAATGATAACGCTAGAAGTTGAATTTATTTCCAGAACAAAAGTTATGATGAACGATGTCCTATGACTTCTTTTAAAACTGTGATGTCTTATGTTTTACACCTGCATATTGTGCTTGTTACTCTCAGTTTTGCTTGTTGAGCCCCTAGGCTCACTAGTTTTCATGGTGCAGGTGAGTCGGCGCCGGAGCAGATGGGAGGTGGAGTTTGAACCAGCAGCGACGTGTTAGTGTTTATCGAAGGCCTGCGTTTCCGCGATGTTCATTTTGTATTTTGCTATTTTTGTTGTCCTTGATCTTAGGCAAATCTGTATTGAGATCCGTTACAATAAAGATGAATTCAGATAGAGTTCAGTAGTTGTAATATCGCGATTTCGCATTTTGTACCTTGAATTTGTAATGAAGGCTGGTTTTATTTTATGGCGCCAATGGTTGTATTTCGATTTTTTTTATGAGCAAGACAATACAGCTTGTTCTATTTATTATTCTGCCCTCGTATTTCCTTTTATTTCTCTTTTCCTTGATCTCGTGACTCCCATGGGGATTGGGGCGTCACATGTTCCATGCGCGTGGTATATTTTCTATCTTCTAAGTTGGTTCAAGCGCCCGATCTATTTTTTTCCCTCTGAGCTGCTCTAAGCTCGCAATCTGGGTTGCTTCCGTAATCTGAGTTGACCATGTTTGACCTTCTTAAGTTAGCCTGACTATTCTAAGATGTGTTGACTTTCCCTAATCTGAGTTGACCAACCAGTCATGATCTGTTTTATTCTCTGAGCTGTTTTACGCTCGTAATTTTCTTATACCCAGAGTTGTCTCCTCGAGAGTCCTAGAAGCACCTCTCCACCAACTCTCGGCACTTCTTCTCAACTGAAACGTAGCTAAACTCAGCCTACGCTAATCATCGTACCTGACACGGTCGAACAACCCGGTAATATGCTGCAACCAAGACTCAGCATCGGAACTAGGCTCATCGCCATTGAACGTTTGAGGATTCATTCGCTGAAACCTCGCCATCACCAGTTCCATATCGTCCACACGGGCTTCCAGCTCATCTACCTCCAAGTCAACCTTTCTATCGCGACCAGGACGAGGAACACTACGTTGCACCTCCTCGTTCTGACCTTCGGACTCTTCCTGAAACTGCCCTCTACCTCTACCCCTATGTCTAGGCGGCATCTACGAAGGCACTAAGAGGGTAAGGTCACACAGCAACAGATATATCACATAGATCACATAATCAAGCTCATGAAACACGCAACACTGTGCCTAGACTCAAGTGTAATCAAAGGAATCGAGCTTATCCCAGCTTAAGCTCTGATACCAAAAATGTCAGGCCTCGTGCACAATAATGAGTTAAACCAAGTAAAACAATAGCGGAAGCATACAAAAGTGGCTTAAAATTTTCGCTTTTGGCCTGACAATTAAAACATATAATTTAAAATACAACAATACTCAAAATATCCCAGTTCTATAAACACAATTCAGTACAACAGTACAGAATTCAATAAATACAAGCACTACCGAAAGCAACTGAAATACAACAAAGCCCAGGGCACTCCACGGCTAACAATGCTTATACATATATCCTATACGCTAACTGGGACACTATAACCACCTCCTGGGGCACTACCAGCTGGGTTACTCCCACGACCCGCAGTGTAACCATGGTAACCTGAAAACATATACAGGAAAACAATATCAGCCCCAGTACGGAGAGCAACATAAAACAGATAACGAAAAGCAACAAGTAATATGCAAATGCTATGCATGGATATTGGGTGAGATTTCACCATATTGAAACTGATATCAGTAGTCATTCGATCGAGTGCAATGAGACCTAAGTAGAGCTTTTGAGCCATAGGTCTAACGAAAATGATAACGCTGGAATTTGAATTTATTTCCAGAACAAAAGTTATGATGAACGATGTCCTATGACTTCTTTTAAAACTTTGAATTCTTATGTTTTACACCTGCATATTGTGCTTGTTACACTCAGTTTTGCTTGTTGAGCCCCTAGGCTCACTAGTTTTCATGGTGCAGGTGAGTCGGCGCCCGAGCAGATGGGAGGTGGAGTTTGAACCAGCAGCGACGTGTTAGTGTTTATCGAAGGCCTGCGTTTCCGCGATGTTCATTTTGTATTTTGCTATTTTTGTTGTCCTTGATCTTAGGCAAATCTGTATTGAGATCCGTTACAACAAAGATGAATTCAGATAGAGTTCAGTAGTTGTAAATATCGCGATTTCGCATTTTGTACCTGAATTTGTAATGAAGGCTGGTTTTATTTTATGGCGCCAATGGTTGTATTTCGATTTTTTTTTATGTAGCTAAGGCAATACAGCTTGTTCTATTTATTATTCTGCCCTCCTATTTCCTTTTCATTTCCTTTTTCCTTGACCTCGTGACTCCCATGGGGATTGGGGCGTCACAGAAATCCTTTTTAGTGGGGGAGAAATGTGAGACCTGGAAATCATTAATGAGATTAATTGTTGGATTAATCTATGTTTGAAGCAATTCTGGAAACTTTGGTTTTGTGGTGAAATCTGGTAGGTGTTGAAATCCAGTCGCAGTGTGAAATTGGTGGCGCTATAGATCTAAACGTCGTCGTTTAGGTGAAGTCTGGTAGCACGTTTTGTTGATCAGACATTGTTTTAGCGTGTTTTGTATCGAGCGGGAAACGACAGCATTTAGTTAAGTTGGTGCGACGCCGTTTTGGGTACCAGCTGCGAGAAATTTGTTCGCGTGTGCGTCGTCTGGTTGTTTGTTTCGTTGAGAGCAGACATCAACGCCAGTCAACTTTCCTGTAGCTTGTGTCTGGTTGTTTTGCGTGAGAGTTAGCGACTGGATGACGTAGTATGTGCGACGCCATTTGATTTAATTGAAACGCGACGTCTTGTACCAGCTTTTGGTTTGTAAGAAATCCAGTTGTTGGGCTATACGACGCCGTCTAAATTAGTTGGAACGCAGCGTTTTGATTATGGCGTCTGGTATATTTTTATCAGCCGTTGGTTGTTACGTGACTGCTGGTTGGGATTTTAGTAGCGCAACTGCTGGTTTTGTCGGTGGACATTTTAACCAGATTTCAGCAGCTATGAGATGTATTTAAGGAATAATTGGTCTTCGATTTTGAGTACCGGATCTCATACTTAGCGCACGCAAAACAATAGCGGAAGCATACAAAAGTGGCTTAAAATTTTCGCTTGGCCAGACGATTAAAACATATAATTTAAAATACAACAATACTCAAAATATCCCAGTTCTATAAACACAATTCAGTACAACAGTACAGAATTCAATAAATACAAGCACTACCGAAAGCAACTGAAATACAACAAAGCCCAGGGCACTCCACGGCTAACAATGCTTATACATATATCCTATACGCTAACTGGGACACTATAACCACCTCCTGGGGCACTACCAGCTGGGTTACTCCCACGACCCGCAGTGTAACCATGGTAACCTGAAAACATATACAGGAAAACAATATCAGCCCCAGTACGGAGAGCAACATAAAACAGATAACGAAAAGCAACAAGTAATATGCAAATGCTATGCAAGAACAGCCGAGCACAAAAGAAGGCTACACCCAATGGCAGGGAGCCAGAGTCTCAAAGGCAACTCAAAGCTAATCAATAAACAAGGCTGATAGCAATGGATAACAGATATCAGTGGCCACGGGGTGTGTGAGTATATGGAAGCTACCCACTCGTCTCGTCACACGGTACCAGATGCAACACATGGCTCAACCTGCTGTTGCCCAACATGAGGTGTGGGAGCTACCCACTCTGCTCATAGTGGCTAACAGATCCCAGCAGGGAGATGAGGTACGGGAGTTACCCGCTCAGCCACAACAGCATCCTGGCACGCACATAATCAGCAACAAGAAGGCATGGATACAACAGATCTGAGCTCAAGGTGATAAATGCGTGTATGCAACAGCTAAAATGATCAACACAGAAACATATACACACGCAAAACATACACAGCAGCAAGCATAATCACCAATTCTTAATCCAAAGCTGTAAAACAAGCTCACATCCGTACCTCAAATCTTCTGAGCTACAATTACTATAACAGGGTCCGAGCAACAAAGATCTGTCACCTGCTAAGCCATCACAAGCAACTACTCAAGAACCAAAACATAGAAAATCAACAGCTGGGAGCTACGAACTCGACCAGCGCTATACTACCCCTCTATCTCAACAGAGAGCTCTAAACAAACACAAGGTAGGGTCTGAACACTTACCCCAACAAGCTAGGACGGAACGCTAACAGACTATACAAGGGAGATGTCTTAGCACACCTCACCAGCTTCAAGCAAGCGTCCAAAAGCAGCACCAAACGAAGAGTCTTAGCAAGAGGAGTCCAACGCTACCACCCTCACTTCAATCGGAGCTATCTACCGTCGGCAATCGAAGAAGATAAGGTTCGGTGAACAGTAGCTAGGGTATCGCGACAGAGTTCAACAACTGGGAAATATTTCTAAGTGTCGGGAAACAATAATAGACAAGGGTCAAAGCTCTCTATAAATACTCAAATATTCTCAAGACCGCTGAACAGATCTCACCGGCAACTTCAAATACAAAGCTGATATCCCCGCTAGGTCCAGATCTCGCAACAGATCTCACTACGCAAAAGTATATCTCTAATAATTCTAACGATGTCGTACAAGTCCACTATTGCAACTAGACACATCACCCGCTACTCAGATCTTAATCGCTAGCGCAAGAGGAATCTGAAACCCAAACCGACGTAGCTCTCTAACACTCAGATCTCTATCAAATTTGAAGACCAACGCTGCTCACTGCTGAGTCTCGCCCACCAAACCAAAATGTTGTCGTTCCAACTAATCCAAACGACGTAGTTTAGCTACTCGCTACAAAACAAGCTAGTGTACTCTCTTCTGCTCAGCGACAACAGATTCTATCACCAGTGCTGAACGCGATCACTCAGCGATGACCAACACTCACATCTGAACAGATCCCGCAACAAAACTCTAACCCTCCAGATCTGTTCCAAGGACTTATACAAAACCCGATAGTTTCTCCAAGCATATCGACTCAAAGCTATACATCCAGACTCGTTAACTCAAATCAGAATCCAATAAAACCCGATTAATTAACTCAATTAATCCTTCTAAACTTTTGGGTCTCACAAGCAGAGCATCAGAGATCAGTGCGGATGTTAAAACCACTCCCTATACCAGTATGGAAATGGGGTAATATAGCGATGGATTTTGTAGTAGGTTTACCAAAGACACTCCATGGATTTAACTCTATTTGGGTTATTATCGATAGATTAACTAAGTGTAACGCCTAGAAATTTCCTGAATACGTAGAAATGAGTGCATGACTAGGGAAAAATATTTTTAGACGATTACATGCCATTTTATATGAATTATTTATGATTTTATGCTGCATGGTGTGCATGTGTTATTTTTCAGCCTGTTTGAGTTACGGACGCGTGGACGAGATTAGGACCGATCGGAATGAAAATAATTTGGGATTTTTAAGTTATTATATTTTCAAGAATAAATTTATTTTACTTTAAGCAACAATTTCTGAAAATTTGAGTTTTTATAATTATGTTGGATGTGAACCCGTTTTTCGCCTATACGGGCTGCTTTATTGAGTTTTAAGGCGTTTTAATTATGAGGAGGCCTTGATTTCGAAAATATGTAATATTTAAAGCCAAAATAAAGTTTTAATTACCTTTTCAATTAATTAGAGGGGCAAGCATGTCATTTTCTCCCCTTTTTCCTAATTAAACCCATTGGGGTCAATTGTGTCGCTCATTATTTTTCATAACTCAAAATTTACTCTTAACCTAGCCTCTACAACACACACCAGCCGTCCTATCCATTCCCCATAGAACAAGTTTCAAAATCCCTCCATCCCTTGGTGATTTTGGTGATCCAAAGCCGGTGGTGCCCCGATCTCACGTCTACAACTTCGGTAACTCGCAGATCTACCTTCCTACCAACCAGGCATGTGATATCAATCCTATTTATCGCCATTTAAATCATATTAACCTGTTTTAATGAAATTATGCATGAACTTGATGTGTTTATTCAGATCTATTTATCCTTGATTGAATTCATGCATCATACATAATTGTCTTTCACGTTTCTCGACTATTTATTATGTTCCTCGGTTTGTGAAAGGTCCAGGGGTCACGGATCATGGCTAGGAAGTCGAGTGAGGGTCTTAGGGTGGGCTAGGAGTGGTCCAAATGTGGAAGATCATGGTCAAACCATTGGCGTTATGCAAAACACCATGTGTTGCGTGTTTCTGTGCAGCGCGATGCGCCTCCCTTCCATGACTCCTGCTCCCTCATGCGACCATGTTTGGGGTCAAGGCTGGTCAGGTTAGGACCGACTGGACCTGAGGGTGGTCTAACCGGTGGGGCTCCGGCCAGTGGTGGCCGGAGCAGGGAGTTTGAATGGGAAGAACAGCCGCTGGTCACGACTGCGCACATGCATGTGTGCGTGTATTCGGTTTAGGGCTTTGTTTTGAGTCGTTCGGTTCAATTGAACCGGATTGGTTCGGTTGGACCGGATTGGTTATTTGAGTCTCGAGTCAAATGTTTTAAAATCGGTCCAAGTTATTTTGATTATGAACCTGTTATTTTGATTGTTAGTTCAAAGGTCCAATTTTAAAGAAAATAGCCAGATGTTTTAAAATTGGGTCAAACTTTTAAAATAATTAGAATTATGTTTATTTTTGAATTTTAAGTCAAAATTGGGGCCTTTGGAATTTTAATTGAGTCAAAATCGATTTCTGGATTTGAAATTGGTCAAAATCGGCTATTGGGATCAAAATTGATTTAAATTGATTGTAAAGTCAAAATTGATTTTTAATTAGTCAAAACTAGCCCTTTTGATTTTAAAGTCAAAATTGAATTTAAAGGTAGTCAGGGTTTTAAAGGGGTGAACATTCGATTCATTGATTAAGTTAAGAGTGATGTTTAGTCCAGTTGTAGTGGGCCGGGCTCTTGAACCAATCCTTGACCGAAGTAGAAAAATGTAGAAGCCCGTAAATGTATATTTAATTATATATGTAGTATGCTATGTACGTAAATGTTTTAAAGGAAATGATTAAATATACATTAACGAGCTAAGCTTTTAAACTTGCATAATTTTACGAAATACATGCATCATGAATGTTTTATGAATGTCAAAGGCATGTTCTTTTAAAAGACAAAACCTGAGGGATTGAATTATTTGTGACAATTTATAATGAGGGGATGCGGGATACCGGCCCGTTGAACTTCTGTTAATGTATTACGAGCTTATGGATCCATGTGTTGATATTATGGTGAAGTGGCAGCATAGAGGTGTGACATATAGGGATCCCGACTCGAGGTCGGGTGAACCACACCGCTGCGTACACTTCAGGATACGACTCATATGTTTTCATGTTATGAAATGTCATGCCTTAAATTGAACATTCGATTCATTGATTAAGTTAAGAGTGATGTTTAGTCCAGTTGTAGTTGGCCGGGCTCTTGAACCAATCCTTGACCGAAGTAGAAAAATGTAGAAGCCCGTAAATGTATATTTAATTATATACGTAGTATGCTATGTACGTAAATGTTTTAAAGGAAATGATTAAATATATATTAACGAGCAAAGCTTTTAAACTTGCATAATTTTACGAAATGCATGCATCATGAATGTTTTATGAATGTCAAAGGCATGTTCTTTTAAAAGACTAAACCCGAGGGATTGAATTATTTGTGACAATTTATAATGAGGGGATGCGGGATACCGGCCCGTTGAACTTCTGTTAATGTATTACGAGCTTATGGATCCATGTGTTGATATTATGGTGAAGTGGCAGCATAGAGGTGTGACATATAGGGATCCCGACTCGAGGTCGGGTGAACCACACCGCTGTGTACACTTCAGGATACGACTCATATGTTTTCATGTTATGAAATGTCATGCCTTAAATATGTTATATGTTATGTTATGATATGAAATGTATGAAGAAATGTTTTAAGATCATGTACGCATTATGTTTTAACGTTATTTTATTACAAGTATGTGCTTGCATGCGATTTTATTAGTATGTACCTTAGTATGATATAAGATAGAGCATGCTGAGCCTCTATGATGGATCTGTTTTGACAGATTCTGATTAAGTTTTGAATTACACAAAACCTGTAATTGTTTTTCTAACAATTCTACTTAAGTGTACAGGTTTTAGGAACGAAGAAGACGATCAGCAGTAGCAGTAATCTGTCCAGCAGATGGTTCACAATATAAAGTTCAGCAGTTGGTTTGGTTTATCATGGAATCGGCAGCTGGATTAGCAATGGAGACGTCCAAAGTTAAGTCAGGTGTTCGAAATCAGGCGTAGGCCAAGTTGAACCAGCTGGAACAGGAATTGAGAAGTCTGCTGGAGAAATAGATTGAAGAAGAAGATTCCAGTCGCAAGTTACTGTTGACGAATCTGTTAGCAGTCGCGATTCTAATTACTCTTGACGAATCTGTTGACAGTCGCTATTCAAGAAGCTGTTGACAGCTGATGAGAAATGTTGAACAAGAAGCTGACAACAGCAAACGTAACAGTGAAGAACGACGTCGTGCTAAAGAATCAGCAGATGGTTAGAGTTCAGCAGGTGAAGTTCTAAGAGAAACCAGCAGACGGAAGCGTTTGATAGATAACGTGTTTTGCTAAGGATTATAAAACGACAACGTTTGATTGAAGAAGAAACGACGGCGTCTTGGACTTACGAAGAATCAACAGTGACATCACAATCAGCAGGAAGCTAAAAGCTATCAGCAGTTGTGTAGAGAAGCGCAAGAGAGAAGCGACGTCGTACAGGAAGATCTATCAGCAGAGAGCTACTGTGCAACCAGCAGTTGACATTTGGAGATAGCGATAGAAAAACGATGTCGTTTACATAAGTTGATACGACAGAGTTTTTCCCTCACGCTAAAGATTCAGCAGATGCTCTTTGCGTTGATAACCAGCAGTCGCAAGATACCAGCAGGTAGCTTGTACATCCAGACGAGAGCTTCAGCGTTATATTCAATCAGTCGAGGATGCATAGCAAACGATGTCGTTTGAATAAGTTGATACGACATCGTTTGATCTACCCAGTCGTTGGGAAGTCCAGTCGCAAGCATTTGAAACCAACGACTGGACAACCAGATGCAAGCATATCTAGACGCAATCAACAGTACATCCAGACGAGAGCTACAGTAGACCAGCTGTTGATATTCATCCAGTCGCAAGCTGAAGTACCAGTCGCAAAGATCCAGACTCAACGATGATTTCAGCAGTAGCGCAAAGAAGAGTGAAGTCTGGACAGTTGCGAAGAAGAAATGGCACTCAGCCGTTGGGATGCAATCAACGCTCAATATGGAAAGAATCAATGGCTGAGATTGAGTCGTGCAAATTGCCTGGAATTAAGGTAACAAGATTTGTACTATTCTGGGAAATAGTACAATTTACAGAGGAGCGTTGCACGTATTTGGAAATACGACAATTTGGCCTTGACAAGAGCAGAAGAGATTTGAATTCACTGTCTAACGGCCATATTCGAACAGAGGGTATTTATACGAGAAGAGTTTAAGGAAGAACACTAACGAGACGATGAAGGGAAGATAACAGTAAGAATGAAGCAGTTGTTCACTGTACTAACGGCCAGTATTTCGAACAGAGGGTAGTTTATACGAGAGAGTTTAGAGACACTGCGAGACGATGAAGGGAAGATAACAGTAAGAATGAAGCAGTTGACAACCTTTCTGAGAAGAGCTTACCACGACGTCGACTGCTGAGTTCGTATCAGCTCATTTAGGATCACTTCCTGAGTGTGTGAGATGTTTCTTATGAGAGTTGTTCCTACACTGTAATTCTCACACACAGATTCACTCGCATATTTTGTGAGTTGAGCTAAATTGTTTAGCGAGTGAATCAAAACCTTTCCAACACAGTTCCCGTCCAAGCACGATGACGTTAAACTTGTGTATGTAGTCAGTCACACAGTTGCGGCTGGTGTGCATTTGTGAAGTCTAGGAGTTCTCGCAGCTGCTGGTTGCGGGATTGGGTCTGTAAGTGTTGTATAGATCAAAGACTTCAAGTGGAGCCTTCCGAGGTGGAAGAAGGGGAGACGTAGGACATTGAGGTCCGAACTTCCAGAAACAAATCATTGCGTATCGTACTCTGTTATTCATTCAGCACCTGCACATTTTATTTAGCATACGCACGTTTACAGTTCAGCATTTACTTCAGCACTCACGCATACACAGTTAGCACTTGCACAGTCGAACAGATTTATGTTGTACATAAATCTGTTTGAATCGTTTTAAAATATTAGGATTCAGTTCTGGTATTTTCCGCATGATTTTTAAATCATACCAGATCTGTCTCCGGTGCTCTTGTGTTTTTAGATGTTCAAGAACATTGAGCTATTGCAGCTCGTTTATAGCAGCGCAAAATTTTTACTGTTTGTCAAATCAGTGCTGGCTATCTTCTTGATCCTTTGGAAAACAGGGACCATCACTCTAGGCTCACTAGGTTTAAATGGTGTAGGTAATGATCCTGCTGAGTTTACTCCGACTGGAGGTGAGGACATCTGAGCGCCTGTCGCAGCAGTACCCCTTGACCGCAGTGATGTTATTTTTTGAGATGATACAGTTTTAGATGTTGGTTTTAAATATGTTTAATTTCAGTATTTTACTCAGTTGATTTTTATACCATATGGATGTTTTAACGTTTCTAAATATTCATTTATTTATGTTTGAAGTATGGGTGAGAATGTTTTATAAATGTTTTAAAAGGGAACGAGCCATGCTTTAAATTTATGTTTTCCGCACATGTTTTAAAAAAAAATTGTAGAGTCTGGTTCGTTTCACTAAGTCATCTCACTTCTTATCAGTAAAGACGACTTATGATCTGAATAAGTATGTTGAGCTGTATGTGAAAGAAATAGTGAAACTCCATGGTATTCCAAGTTCTCGATTTACTTCTAGGTTTTGGAAAAGTTTACATAAAGTCATGGGAACTAAGTTAACGTTTAGTACAGCTTTCCATCCGCAAACTGATGGACAATCAGAAAGAGTTACTCGAACACTAGAAGATTTGCTTCGTGCGTGTACTCTAGACTTTGCAGAAAGCTGGGATTCTAAATTGCCCTTAATTGAGTTCACGTACAACAATAGTTACCAGACTTCAATATAAATGGCTCCTTACGAAGCACTGGACGGCAGAAAATGTAGATCACCGATACATTGGGATGATGTAGGTGAAATATCAGAGATGGATCTGATATTATAGAACAGACTTCAGAAGCTATCAAAAGAATACGTGATCAAATGAAAACAGCACAGAGTAGACAAAAGAGCTATGCTGATAGCCATCGTCGAGAGCTGAATTTTGAAGTAGGAGATCTTGTATTTTTAAAAGTGGCACCTATGAAACGTGTAATGAGATTTGGGCGAAAAGGCAAGCTGAGTCCCAGATATATTGGACCATTTGAGATATTGGAAAGAATCGGGACTTTAGCTTATCGTCTAGCATTACCTCCTCAGTTGTCAGCAGTTCACAATGTATTCCATATATCAGCTCTCAGGAAATACATCTCGAACCCTTCGCACGTATTAAGACATGAGCCTATCCAGCTTGCATCAGATTTGAATTACGAAGAAGCTCCAGTGAAGATTCTTTCGAGAGAGAATCGTAAGTTAAGAAATAGAAGTATCCATACATCGTCGAGAGCTGAATTTTGAAGTAGGAGATCTTGTATTTTTAAAAGTGGCACCTATGAAACGTGTAATGAGATTTGGGCGAAAAGGCAAGCTGAGTCCCAGATATATTGGACCATTTGAGATATTGGAAAGAATCGGGACTTTAGCTTATCGTCTAGCATTACCTCCTCAGTTGTCAGCAGTTCACAATGTATTCCATATATCAGCTCTCAGGAAATACATCTCGAACCCTTCGCACGTATTAAGACATGAGCCTATCCAGCTTGTATCAGATTTGAATTACGAAGAAGCTCCAGTGAAGATTCTTTCGAGAGAGAATCGTAAGTTAAGAAATAGAAGTATCCATATGATTAAGATTCAGTGGGAAAATCATTCAGAAAGGGAAGCAACCTGGGAAGCCGAAGCTGATATGCGAAGTAGCTATCCAGATTTTTTTAAGTAAGTAAATTTCGAGGATGAAATTTCTTTAAGAAGGGTAGAATTATAACGCCCAGAAACATTTAAATCCACAATTAGAAAGTTTTAAGAGTTGAGAGATCTATTTGAAATAATATCGTAAATCAATTGTCATATGATTGATTCTCAGATTTGAGGCAACGATTTCAAGAGCTGTCCAGCTGGTCCACACAAAACCGATTTATTTCCCTTTTAAATAAAAATGGTTTGGATTTCATATAAAAGCGATCGAAACACTTCATTAATATTTCATTCTCAAATACGACACTTTTACAAGCGGTGATCTCTGCAAGAAAACCTAACAAAAGCTTTCAAAACTTTACAGGAAGTGATCGGATTGTGTTGATACAGGCCAGATAAACTCGTTGTAATTGTTGTCACAGATTAAGGCAAGTAAAATATGTTTCTTGCTAAACTCTTAAAAGCATATATTGTTTCAACTTCATGTTTGTATGAGTTTTAAAGGTTTCAGAACTGAGTTTTAATGTTCTTTGAAACACAGAAAGAATTTGTGATGTTTTACAAAGAAAGTATGAGTTTTCTGAGTTTTGATTCAGAATGGTTGTTAGAAAATGTTTAAAGATGTTCGTTCTTGATTCTTCCTGAATTTTCTGGGATTTTCTTCCAAGTAGCTCGCGAGAAGCTTGCGTGATTCTTGTCAGCAGGTTACAAGTAGTGCCAGGCCCCGTGCTAATCAATAAGGATTAACAATACAAGTAAGCACAAAATCGCGGAAGCATAAAAATAGGGCTTAAAAAATTTTCAAATGTTTGGCCTAAACAATAAAACTGTCATTCAAAATATTCATACTCAAAATAGGATTTACTCAAATCCACATCTCAAACAGGTAGTCAAATAAAATCAAATCACAGATCCCCAAAATACATTGAAACTCAGGGCATTCCCTGGTTCGATACATAGTACAATTAAACTGGGACTCAACCAAACGAGGATCTACTAGCTGAAGCTCCACTCTGCCCAGCCAGATTACCTGCAGCTCCTGCATTGGGCAACACAGGCCCAAGAACACAACAACAGAAAAAGAAATACGAGGTCAAACCTCAGTACGAAGAGCACTAAGACAACAACAAATCATAAACATGCAATATCTTAAAACATGAAATGCATGAGGGCTGTCAAAGAATCGGTCATCTAGGCCAACAAGTCAGCTGGCAATAATAGGCGAGCCTCTATACCACGCACAACCAATCAGCCGGGGAAATCATCGGTCCGTGATATTCTGGTCTGGACACTCAAATTAACCATCACAGCTTGATGGTATTCAGACACGACGAGTCATTCGGTCACCACTCCAATGATAGCATTGTGCCTTGCCGGTGTCACAATGTGGCTCTCAATCGGTAATCAATCAAATCTCAGGCTCAAAATGTATGCATGAATGCCATTAAATTCAAATCTGATTTCAGAAAGCATAATTCACGTAAACAGAACATATAATTCGACCAGTGAGCCAAATCTATTCACGTAAAGCACAGAATTTACAGAATACAAATCATGCCTCAAAATACTAACACGCTTATGCCCAAAGCTGTTAACAGAAGCTCAATTCGTACCTCAAATCTCAGATTCTACCTCAACCTGCTCAATTTTGCTTCCTCACTGGTCTCGACAACCATAGCAGAAACCATCCAGGAGCTCAAATCCAAAAGCTCAGAAGCACTGAAGAACTCTCGGGTTCAATGTCGCGGAAATTCACGAACACTGCAAATCCTTCGTGCTCCTCCTACGCGTCGATCTACAACTCCAGACTGGTATCAATCGAAAGAGCTAAGAAAGATGAACCCACCGTCACCAGTCTTGCTCTAAACAACGGCGGAAATCGACGAAAAATCGGAGAAATAGTGCTCGGTGAACAGTAAGGGCTTAGAGGTTATCGGGGAAGACGATAAGGAAATATCGGGTTCGGAAATACGCTAAAGTGTTGGGCAACACTTATATTTAAATCCCTGGGTCAAACTCTACATGGAATTCAACACCGACATATTCAGATCTCAGCATCAGATCCTAGCACCAATGCACAAGTCCTCGAATTTGTTTCCCAGCGCTAACTCAAATCTGAATTCTCAATGCTACGCACACAACTAAACAAAACGGCATCGCACTGCCTCATGTCTGAAACAGATCCCAGTGCTCATCTCTGCTCGTTCTCACTCGGATCTGAATAACGCTAACAACATCAGTCAAACCAGCAACGTTGACTAACACGTGTCCTCTCCTCGTTGACTCTCACACTAGCATTCACCCGCTAACCGATTTCTCTCGCTAGCTTCACATCTGAATACTCGAATCTGCTCTCTCAGATATGAACCACCAGTATACCTCAAATCTGATTCTCGCTAATTCCCGTGCAAGAATTATAGAATCTTATCTTCTTCCAGCGATAGGCCTCAAATCTGAATACTTACTGGAATCAGATCCCGATGGAAAAACTCTCCAAATCAACTCCAAATTCGACGCAGAGTTCACCCGATGGTGACCAGCAACTCAAAGCTAATCATATCTACGTCACAACTGGAAAATCACAAACTAGATTTGTCCAAAATCCTCAAGTCCGAAATTCAATAATAATGTCTACCGTGACTAATCCTTAACCAATTCCGATTAATCACTAATTACCGAATCTCAGTCCTCACATTCTCCCCACCTTAAGAGATTTCGTCCTCGAAATCAAAGGCAAACACAGGGCAGAATCAACAAACACCCGAACTAACCAGCACAACTCCACTGTCAAAGCTCAAACAGATGAGGCCACTCTTGTCTCATCTTTTCTTCCACTTCCCAAGTAGCTTCCTATCGGCCATGCGTACTCCATTGTACCATCACCAACGGAATTATCTTATTCCTCAACTGTTTCTCCTTCCTATCCATAATCTGCACTGGATATTCTACATAGCTCAAGGAAGAATCTAGCTCAACTTCATCAATCCTCAACACATGGGACGTATCTGTCTCATACTTTCTTAACATTGATACGTGAAAAACATCATGTATCGCTGCTAACTCATCAGGCAGCTGCCATCTATAAGCCAATTGTCCAATCCTCTCAACAATCTCGAAGAGACCAACAAACCTAGGAGCTAGTTTACCCTTGAATCTGAATCTCATCAAGCTCTTGAAAGGAGAAATCTTGAGAAATACTCGATCACCAACCTCAAACTCCAACGGTCGGCGTATTCTGTTAGCATAGCTAGTGAAGCGATCTTGTGCAGCTTTCATTCTACTACAATCAATGAAATCTGATCTCTCATGTGCTTCACAAACTCAGTGGTCGAAAGCTGTTTATCACCAACCTCTTCCTAACAGATCGGAGATCTACACTTACGACCATACAATGCTTCAAATGGAGCCATCCCGATAGTCACTTGGTAGCTGTTGTTATAAGATAACTCAACCAAGGATAAGGAATCCTGCCAGCCACCACTGAGATCCATCACCACTGCTCGCAGCATATCTTATAAAGACTGAATGGTCCTCTCAGATTGGACATCTGTCTGGGGGTTATAAGCGGTACTCATAGC
This sequence comes from Dorcoceras hygrometricum, assembly GCA_001598015.1. Taxonomy (NCBI): domain Eukaryota; kingdom Viridiplantae; phylum Streptophyta; class Magnoliopsida; order Lamiales; family Gesneriaceae; genus Dorcoceras; species Dorcoceras hygrometricum. The sequence continues at coordinate 16,485 of KV012854.1, forward strand.
CAATCTCGAACCCATAGCTTCTTGCAAACTCTTCAAAAATCGAGATGTGAATCTTGGATCTCTATCGGACACTATCGAAACAGGCACTCCATGCAATCTAACCACATGGTCAATGTACAGTTTTGCCATTTTCTTCATCGAACACCTCACAAAATAGGGATTGAAATAGGATGACTTTGAAAGTCTATCAATCACCACCCAAATCGAATCGCATCCCCTACTCGATCGAGGTAAATGAGTCACAAAGTCCATGGCGATGTGCTCCCAATTCCACTGAGGCACTTCTAAAGTTTGAAACAATCCACCAGGTCTCATCCTTTCGGCCTTGACCTGCTGGCAATTTAAAAATCGAGCAACAAAACCAGAAATGTCGCTCTTCATGCCTTCCCACCAGTAGTGAGATTTCAAAGCATGATACATCTTTCTCTCGCCCAGATGTACACTATATTGACTACAATGGGATACATTCAGGATAGTCTCTTTCAAGTCAACCAGGCAAATCCAAAAGCTCAGAAGCACTGAAGAACTCTCGGGTTCAATGTCGCGGAAATTCACGAACACTGCAAATCCTTCGTGCTCCTCCTACGCGTCGATCTACAACTCCAGACTGGTATCAATCGAAAGAGCTAAGAAATATGAACCCACCGTCACCAGTCTTGCTCTAAACAACGGCGGAAATCGATGAAAAATCGGAGAAATAGTGCTCGGTGAACAGTAAGGGCTTAGAGGTTATCGGGGAAGACGACAAGGAAATATCGGGTTCGGAAATACGCTAAAGTGTTGGGCAACACTTATATTTAAATCCCTGGGTCAAACTCTACATGGAAGTCAACACCGACATATTCAGATCTCAGCATCAGATCCTAGCACCAATGCACAAGTCCTCGAATTTGTTTCCCAGCGCTAACTCAAATCTGAATTCTCAACGCTACGCACACAACTAAACAAAATGGCGTCGCACTGTCTCATGTCTGAAACAGATCCCAGTGCTCATCTCTGCTCGTTCTCACTCGGATCTGAATAACGCTAACAACATCAGTCAAACCAGCAACGTTGACTAACACGTGTCCTCTCCTCGTTGACTCTCACACTAGCATTCACCCGCTAACCGATTTCTCTCGCTAGCTTCACATCTGAATACTCGAATCTGCTCTCTCAGATCTGAACCACCAGTATACCTCAGATCTGATTCTTGCTAATTCCCGTGCAAGAATTATAGAATCTTATCTTCTTCCAGCGATAGGCCTCAAATCTGAATACTTACTGGAATCAGATCCCGATGGAAAAACTCTCCAAATCAACTCCAAATTCGACGCAGAGTTCACCCGATGGTGACCAGCAACTCAAAGCTGATCATATCTACGTCACAACTGGAAAATCACCAACTAGATTTGTCCAAAATCCTCAAGTCCGAAATTCAATAATAATGTCTACCGTGACTAATCCTTAACCAATTCCGATTAATCACTAATTACCGAATCTCAGTCCTCACATTCTCCCCACCTTAAGAGATCTCGTCCTCGAAATCAAAGGCAAACACAGGGCAGAATCAACAAACACCCGAACTAACCAGCACAACTCCACTGTCAAAGCTCAAACAGATGAGGCCACTCTTGTCTCATCTTTTCTTCCACTTACCAAGTAGCTTCCTCTCGGCCATGCGTACTCCATTGGACCATCACCAACGGAATTATCTTATTCCTCAACTGTTTCTCCTTCCTATCCATAATCTGCACTGGATATTCTACATAGCTCAAGGCAGAATCTAGCTCAACTTCATCAATCCTCAACACATGGGACGTATCTGGCTCATACTTTCTTAACATTGATACGTGAAAAACATCATGTATCTCTGCTAACTCATCAGGAAGCTTCCATCTATAAGCCAATTGTCCAATCCTCTCAACAATCTTGAAGAGACCAACAAACCTAGGAGCTAGTTTACCATTGAATCTGAATCTCATCACGCTCTTGAAAGGAGAAATCTTGAGAAATACTCGATCACCAACCTCAAACTCCAACGGTCGGCGTATTCTGTTAGCATAGCTAGTGAAGCGATCTTGTGCAGCTTTCATTCTACTACAAATCAATGAAATCTGATCTCTCATGTGCTTCACAAACTCAGGGGTCGAAAGCTGTTTATCACCAACCTCTTCCTAACAGATCGGAGATCTACACTTACGACCATACAATGCTTCAAATGGAGCCATCCCGATAGTCACTTGGTAGCTGTTGTTATAAGATAACTCAACCAAGGATAAGGAATCCTGCCAGCCACCACTGAGATCCATCACCACTGCTCGCAGCATATCTTATAAAGACTGAATGGTCCTCTCAGATTGGACATCTGTCTGGGGGTTATAAGCGGTACTCATAGCCAATCTCGAACCCATAGCTTCTTGCAAACTCTTCAAAAATCGAGATGTGAATCTTGGATCTCTATCGGACACTATCGAAACAGGCACTCCATGCAATCTAACCACATGGTCAATGTACAGTTTTGCCATTTTCTTCATCGAACACCTCACAAAATAGGGATTGAAATAGGCTGACTTTGAAAGTCTATCAATCACCACCCAAATCGAATCGCATCCCCTACTCGATCGAGGTAAATGAGTCACAAAGTCCATGGCGATGTGCTCCCAATTCCACTGAGGCACTTCTAAAGTTTGAAACAATCCACCAGGTCTCATCCTTTCGGCCTTGACCTGCTGGCAATTTAAAAATCGAGCAACAAAACCAAAACACCCATCATAAGCAACAGTAAAATCATCATACTTACCATTTTGAGCCTTAATCTTCAATTCATGGGTGTAAGGATCAGTCCTCTGTGCCTCCTGATGTCCATCACAATATGTGGTTCAAACTGAATGGAAGAAACTATAAAATACTGATCACTCGGCTTGATTCGCAAACCAGAAGTACCCAACTTCTCATGGATTCTCGAGATACTCAAAGATGTTAGCATCGTAGGCTGGGCTTTCCTACTCAAAGCATCAGCCACTAAGTTCATCCGCCCAAGCTGATACTGTATCTTGCAATCGAACTCCTTGAGCAATTCCATCCAAAGACGCTGTCTCATATTCAGATCTGACTGAGTGAAGATATACTTCAAACTCTTGTGGTCGGTGTATACCACAAACTCCTCACCATACAAGTAATGATTCCAGATCTTCATGGAAAAAACAATTGCTGCCAATTCCAAATCATGAACGGGGTATCTCGTCTCGTGGGGCTTCAACTGTCGATACGCATACGCAATCACATACCCATTCTGCATCAGAACACATCCCAACCCACTCAGAGAAGCATCAGAGCAAACAACAAAGCCTCCCAATCCAGATGGTAAAGCCAACACAGGAGCAGTAGTCAACTTCTCCTTAAGTGTCTGGAAACTCTACTCGCATTCATCTGTCGAAACAAACTTCCTATCTTTATGAGTCAACTGCGTCATCGGCCTTGCTATCAAAGAAAACTTCTCAATGAAACGCCTATAATAGCCGAACAAACCCAAGAAACTACGGATCTCCGAAACATTCCTAGGTCACTCCCAGTTAAGAACTGCTTCGACCTTACTAGGATCCCTTGAAATTCCTTGTGCAGAGATGACATGACCCAAAAAGATCACTCTATCCAGCCAAATTTCACACTTGCTGAACTTGGCATACAGCTGCGAGTCTCTCAACTTCTGCAATACCAATCTGAGGTTCTCCGTATGCTCTCTGAAACTCCTCGAATACACCAAGATGTCATCTATGAAGACAATCACGAATCGATCGATATACTCGCTAAAGAAGCGATTCATCAAATCCATGAAAACAACAGGGGCATTCGTCAACCCAAACAACATCACAAGAAACTCATAATGCCTGTATCTCATCCGAAAAGCTATCTTTGCTAAATCAGTGTCTCTACTTCGCAACTGGTGATAGCCAGAGCGCAAGTCAATCTTCGAGTATACGTCCGATCCTTGCAACTGATCAAACAAATCATCAATCCTCGGCAACGGATACTTATTCTTGATCGTATCTTTGTTAAACTCCGAAAATCCACGCACATCCTCATAGATCCATATTTCTTCTTTACAAACAAAATTGGAGCTTCCCAAGGAGACATACTCGGCCTGATGAAGCCTTTCTCAAGAAGATCTTTCAGCTGATCCTTGAGTTCTTTCAACTCAGCTGGCGCCAACCGATATGGAGCTCTAGAAATCGAGGCTATCCTTGGAACCAACTCTATACTGAAATCGATCTCTCTTCTCGGAGGGAATCCAGGAATCTCATCTGGAAAAACATCTGGAAACTCTCGAACAATCGGAATGTCACTCAATTCCAAATGCGACTCTTGGGAAACATCGAGCGCATAGATCATAAATCCAGCGTTACCCAGTGACAACAGACTAAACATCTCCAGGACGGACACCAGTGGAATCTTCGAGCGCGAATCAACATCGTAGAAATCCCAATTCTCTCCCGACTCGGGACGAAATCTCACCACACCATGGAAACAATCAACGGTAGCCATATAGCTGGACAACACATCCATTCCCAAAATACAATCCACACTTATGCACAAACCATGCAGAAACAAAGGAGTGTGATGCTCCTGTATCAAATAAAACTCTCGCAGGAAAATCAAAGATAGAACATGTACCTGCGATAACTCCACTAGGTATCTCATCAGCCTGATCTCTCGACAAGGCATTCACCTGTGCTTGCTGCGGTCCGGAACTGAGGTCTCTATGTACCTGCGATAACTCCACTAGGTATCTCATCAGCCTGATCTCTCGACAAGGCATTCACCTGTGCTTGCTGCGGTCCCGGAAACTGAGGTCTCAAAGGTCCTCCAAAACTAGACAGTTAACGGGGTTGTAATCCAGATCGTTGGGTCGGGGCAGGAGTTTGCGGCCTCTGCAAGGAACCACCAGCAAAACCTTGCTGTGAAGGAACCGAAGGCTGTCTCCTCAACAAAGGACACACTCTCAGAAAGTGTCCAGGCTGCCCATAGTTGTGGCAAGTCCCCTAAAATCCACGGCACTACGAAGTCATGTGCTTACCACCGCACTGTCCACAAGATACTCCTCCCGAACCACTGCCACCAGAGCTCACAGAACCAGAGGAACTAGAATTCAACTTTCTCTTAAACTGCTTTCCACCAGGCCTGAACCTCTGACGGTTCGATTGCTGAGAAGTCTGAGGAGATTGAGAAGTATGCGTCCCTTCAGGCACATGATAGTAACCTCATCCAACTGTCATCGGAACCTGCGTCTGCGCATCCAACAAACTCTTCTCAATATCAACTGCTGTGATACCCGAAATTTAGAAAAGATTAATTGGTTGGATTAATCGGATTTTTAAGAATTCAGATTTATGGAGAGATATGATCAAATAGGAGAATCTGCTAGTGCTAGTACTGTTTAGAATTCTGCCAATGTGTTTTAGTAGCGAGTGCAAAATGTGGTCGTTTAGATTAGTTGGGACGACGCCGTTTTGGCCTAGCACTAGTGAGAGATCTGCTGACGTAAGAGGGTCTGTTGAATGTGGCGCGGGCATGATGCGATGCCGTTTCACGGGAGCAGATGTATTGGGAAAAGTCTGTTTGTTACTGCCAACATATGTCATCGCGAGTCAATGTTCCAGTAGTTGAGCGATCGCGTCAGCTGTTGCGTTTTGGTAGGAAGCAGCAGCAATGCTGACGTGGATTTCAGATTTTGTATTGTAGCGTGAGGCAGAAACTACGTCGTTCAGTTAAGTTAAAACGACAACGTTTTTGGTGTAACGTTTAGCGTCAGCTGTTGGTCGCGTGAGACATCAGCTGTTGAGAGATCTGATGCGTTGTTTTATTCAGCTGGTGGTTTGTGAATCAGCTGTTGGTAGCGAGGTGATGTGTCCCTCTGCGACGTTGTTTTGTTTAGTTTTTTCGTTGTTTAGCGATAGGACTCTGCTGGTGTGAGATTTCAGTAGTTGGTTGGGAATATTAGTTGCGACAACTGATTTTGTCGGTGGAATCTATTCTTGTTTCTATCAGCTGTTGATAAGTGTATTTAATAGAATACATGGTATTCGAATTGGCATGAGATCCCATACATAGCATTATTTCCCCGATTTATTTTCTTCATCGCGAACCCTAAGTCACTGTTTATCGCGGTGGATTTTCTTCAATTCCCGACGATTGACGGATCTGTTGGAAGTAAGGGTTGGAGATTTAGACTCCTATTTCTTCGGTGCATTGTTTGATAGCTCGTTTGGAATCTGTGGTTGGCCGGAGCAGAAACGCGAAGTTGCTGCCTCGTTCGTGTGTCGTGTATTTCAGGTAGAACTTCGAATTATTCGATGAGATCTTATCCCTAGCCTTAATTTAAGCTTCCTGTTGAGTTTATTAGGAAGGTTAGTTGCTGGTTGAGATGTTGCTCCCAAACCGTGAATTGCCGTGACCTCCCATTTAGTTCCTGAGATCTTGTGCGTGTGTTTAGCGGGTGTTGGTCAAGATCTCTCGGGCTTGTGTGTGGTAATTGTTGCACAGAAAAATCGAGGTACGGATTTGAGCTTGTTATAGCTTAGAATTGGCGTGGGATTTAATGTGAGATTGCTGGTATGCTTGCTGTGTGTTCTGTGTTGATCGGCTGTTGCATACATGCATTAATTCACGTCATTTAAGATCTCTGTTGTATCGTATCTTGTTGTATTGTTGCTGTTCTGTACTTACCAGGATGCGAGGGCGAGCGGCAATACCGCACTCTCATCTCCCTGCTGGGATTTGTTAGCCCTCATGCTCCGAGTGGTTAACTACCACAGTTCATGAGTTGGGCAATGGCAGGTTGAGTTGTTTGATGCATCTGGTATTCAGGTGTAGTGTAAAGACGAGCGGGTAATTCCCGTATGCTTGTACACACACCAGTATCCACCATTCGTTGCAGATTCAGTTGATCTATGTTTGAGTTCCTTGGCTCCTTTCTTCGGTTGAAGCCTTCAGTTGTTGTTCTGTGTCTCATGCATAGCATCTGCATTTTATCTTATGTTGTTTCTTTAGCTGTTTCAGTTGCTCTCCGTACTAGGGTTTGACCCCGATGTCCCTCTGGGGCTTGGTTTGTTTTGTTTGCCTGTGTTGTTTTCAGGTATCCCAGGTTTCACAGTTTGTCGTGGTTTTAACCCAGCTGGAGGTGCCCCTGGAGGTAGTTAGAGTGTCCCAGTTATGTATAGTATTTATATGCAGTGGTATCACTGCGGGTGGGATGTCCTGGGTGATGCTTAGACCTATATAGTTGGCAGTCTATCAGTACCTGTATTGTTTGTATTGTCCAGTTGTGGTTGTTGTCAGGTACTTGATGCATGTTTATGTTGTACCATTTTACTTTGGCTTGTAGCCTTGTCTGTTGTGAATTTATAAAATTGGGATTATTTTGAGTATTTCCGTATTTTAAATTATATGTCTTTCTGTCAGGCCAAAGCAAAAAATTTTAACCACTTTTTAGTTGCTTCCGCTAGTGTTTGCGTGGTTTATTTCTGATGTGAGCACGAGGCCTGACAACTGCTCGATCCACAGCCTCAGCATACGTCGATGGGGTCCAGCCAACACCAACTGAAACAACTCTGGCCTCAATCCCTTAATAAACTTGTTCCTCTTCGTTCGCTCCTGGATAGCGACATGAGGGACATACACGAGAAGTGAAGAAAACTGTCTGGCATATTCATCAACCTTCAAATTCCCTTGCTTCAGGTTGTCAAACTCCCTCTCTCGGTTATTGAAGTACGACATGGGGTATATTCCTGTCGGAACGCGGCACAGAAGCTCTCCCAAGAAACCAAGACTGCGGCACAGAAGCTCTCCCAAGAAACCAAGACTCCAGTCTCTCTCATCACTCTGGAAGTACCCTTCCACCAATGTTGAGAATGATCCCTCAACTGCAAAACGGACAACTTCAATCTCTGCTCTGCGGTGTACTCCAAAGCATCGAACAAGTCCTCCATGTGCTCCAACCAGCCTTCAGCCGAAAGACCACCCTCGGCGCCAGTGAACGTAGGGGGATTCGTTCTCTAGAACCTAGCCAACACTAGCTCCATCTCACCTATCCGTCTCCTCACATCCTCCACCTCTGCCTGTCTCTCTCTACGACGCAAAGGTATATTATGCTGAACATCCTTGTCGCTCTCCAAGGCCGTAGACTCCTCAGCGGTACGTCTAGCTATATTCTGCTGAACATCCTTGTCGCTCTCCAAGGCCGTAGACTCCTCAGCGGTACGTCTAGCAGTCCTACCTCTACCTCTCCTCGACGGCATCTCTAAAAGACACTCAAGGTAAGGACTAACAGCAGATGAATCACAGAAACATGTAATATAATCGCATAAGCCACAGAGTCAATCAAAATCAAATCCAATCTCTGTGTCTAGACTCGAGTGTGATAGAAAAGAAAGCGAGCTTATCCCAGTTCAAGCTCTGATACCAAAATGTCAGGTCCTGTGCTAACCAACAAGGATTAACAATACAATTAAGCACATAATCGCGGAAGCATAAAAACAGGGCTTAAAAATTTTCAAATGTTTGGCCTAAACATAAAACAGTCATTCAAAATATTCATACTCAAAATAGGATTTACTCAAATCCACATCTCAAACAGGTAGTCAAATAAACTCAAATCACAGATCCACAAAATACATAGAAACTCAGGGCATTCCCTGGTTCGATACATAGTACAATAAACTGGGACTCAACCAAACGAGGATCTACTAGCTGAAGCTCCACTATGCCCAGCCAGATTACCTGCAGCTCCTGCATTGGGAAACACAGGCCCAAGAACACAACAGCAGAAAAAGAAATACGAGGTAAAACCTCAGTACGAAGAGCACTAAGACAACAGAAAATCATAAAAATGTTGTATCTTAAAACATGAAATGCTTGAGGGTTGTCAAAGAATCGGTCATCTAGGACAACAAGTCAACTGGCAATAACAGGCGAGCCTCTATAACACGCACAACCAATCAGCCGGGAAAATAATCCGTCCGTATTATTCAGGTCTAGCCACTCAAATTAACCATCACAGCTCGGAGGTATTCAGACACGACGAGTCAGTCGGTCACCACTCTGATGATAGCATTGTGCCTTTCAGGCGCGACACATCTGCCGGCCGTCACAATGTGGCTCTCAATCGGTAATCAATCAAATCTCATGCTCAAGATGTATGCATGAATGCCATTACATTCAAATCTGATTTCATCAAGCATAATTCACATAAACAGAACATATAATTCAACCAGTGAGCCAATATGTTCACGTAAAGCACATAATTTACAGAATACAAATCATGCCTCAAAATACTAACACGCTTATGCCCAAAGCTGTTAACAGAAGCTCAATTCGTACCTCAAATCTCAGATTCTACCTCAACCTGCTCAAGTCTGCTTCCTCACTGGTCTCGACAACCACAATAGAAACCGCCCGGGAGCTCAAATCCAGAAGCTCAGAAGAACTGAAGAACTCTCGGGTTCACTGTCGCGGAAATTCACAAACACTGCAAATCCTTCATGCTCCTCCTACGCGTCGATCTAC
>KV012855.1:0-13490 GCA_001598015.1 Dorcoceras hygrometricum
CGGAAGACGTGCGCACGATCTCACCCACGTCTCGACAGAACGTGCCCACGAGACGATTCATCTTCCTAGCCCCTCTATAAATACCCCCCAGGTTTGCTCTTTGATTTTCATTCACTGATTATTACATTCTTGCACACAGTATATATTCTCGTTTCGTTCTTGCACACGGCTGACTTAAGCATCGGAGGGGCTTCGCCGGACACATCTCCGGTGCCCTTTGACGAAGCATTCGTTGTTTGCAGGAATACACACGTGTTCTTGAATCCCCGACGCCCGACGTTCCCGAGGTCCTCGACGTGGTAGCAGCTCGTCGGCTGATATATTTGGTTACATCAGATACTTATTCTTAATTGTCAATTTATTTAACTCTCGGTAATCTATGCATAACCTCATACTCCCATCCTTCTTCTTAACAAATAAAACAGGGGCTCCCCAAGGGGAAGTACTTGGTCTTATAAACCCCTTTTCCAGCAGATCTTGTGTTTGTTCTTTCAGTTCTTTCATTTCTGATGGAGCTAATCTATATGGTGGTCTAGATAATGGAGCAGCTCCTGGAATTAGATCAATTGAAAATTCTAACTCCCTGTCCGGTGGTAATCCCTGGATATCTTCTGGAAAAACCTCAGGGAATCCATTTGCTACTTCTACGGTTTACAGTTGGGGTCTATCAGTCGCTACTAAAGATGATATAACTCGGGGAACTTTATCAATATGTTTGGCTAAAAACTGGAATGACTTTCCTACCGGTGGGTTAATCTCGACTGTTCGTAGCTTAAAGTCAATTACTACCCCATACATAGTTAGCCAATCTATTCCCAAAATCATATCAAATTCTGGCATCAGTAATACGATTAAATCAGCAGTAATCTTATGTACTTGAAGTTTGAGTTCTAAACTTCTAAACAGTTCGTGCGATACCAACTTCTCCCCTGATGGTACCAACACACAATAACCTATCATTACTTGCTCCGGCTGGATAGGCAGTTTCTTAACAAACTCAGCAGCAATAAATGAATGCGTAGCTCCTGAATCTATCAAAGCTAGATAAGGAAATCCAGCTATCGAAATTTACCTGTGACTACTGTCGAGTCTGGAGGAGCTTGTTCAGATGTCATAACAAAAGCTCTGCTGGTCACCAGTTGCTTGAGCTTTGGACAATTTTTCAAAATATGTCAAGGCATTCCACATTTATTGCAGACATTTTGTCCAATTCTTCATTTCCCCAGATGATTCTTATGGCACTTAGGACATTCTGTTCTAATATTACCAGCAGGAACAGAGCTTATAGATTGAATCTATAGAGGCTTTTGCTCCTGAGGCCTCTGCTGGTTCTTGTTCTGTTTCTTGAATGGCCTCTGGTCCTTCTACTGAAAGGCTTTCCTCTTTTGCTGCCTTTCCTCATCGAGATCCTTCCAATCCCTTTCAACTTTCAGGGCTCTATCCACTGCTTCTCTATAAGTCCTTGGCACGGATAGCCTAACATTCATTTTGAACATAGGCTTCAATCCTTCAATGAAATGATTCAATTTCTCCTCTGGATCTCTTCCAATCAATGGCACAAAGTAGCACCCTCGTTCAAATATACGTGCATATTCTTGCACAGTTGAACTTCCTTGTTTAAGGGTCAAGAAATCCCTTTTCAACTCAGACCTTTTACCAGCTGGGAAGTATTGTTCAAAGAACAGTTGCTTAAAATCTGCCCAAGATAAGTTCAGTAGATCCACAGACAATTTGGCTCCTTCCCACCAAATCATCGCATCTTCCCTCAACATGTAGATAGCGCACCTTGGCCTCTAAATCAGACATTTGGAGGTACTAAAAAATAACCTCATGGATTTAATCCAGCTCTCTGCAACTAGTGGATCAGTAGTACCACTAAATTCCTTAGGTTTATGTCGTCTGAACTTCTCCTGGGGATCATCATTACTTGATCCCCTACTGCTGGAAGATTGGCCATTGCCTCTATTATTTTGCTCTACCAGCAGTCGCAACAACTGAGTGATATTAGTATTATTATCACTATCAGTTTCTTCTAAAGGAATACTTCTTCTAAAGAAGAACAGACGATGAACTTTGATCCAGCTGATGGTGTATGTGTTTATCTCAGGAACGTTGCTCTGATACCATGTTGTGACGCCCGAACCCAACGGGGCCACGAGATCAGGGTAAAATAAAAATTTTCGAAACAAAAGAAGGACTGAAAGATAATTTGTTATAAGCTGTATTCCTTATAACTTCAAAAGAAATAGAAACTCAAAGACAAAACTATCAAACACTTAATTGCGCGCCAACTGCTGAAACTTGCTTGCGGAAAAACAGAGTATATTATATAACTTTGCAATTGCGATTTACAACAGCTGCTATTATATGAAAATATACAACCGTTGAAACTGATCTAATACAGTAAATTTTAACTCAAAACATGAGACACGGAAACGTAGTCCTTGGATAAACACAACACTACCCAGCAGCTGTATTTCAAATTTCACCTTCTGTTCGTACTCCAGCTGTCGCACCTGCACCATTTTAAAAGCTAGTGAGCCTAAAGGCTCAGCAAGTAAAACCTGAATAATAACAATTTCATAAAACCCAGGCAGACATCTGAACATACATAAACATTTCATAAACAATTCTTTCGTAATCTTAGAGACAGGGGATAATAGCCCAGCTCTTAACATCAATTTATTTTCTTTAGATTATGGCATTTAAGCTCCTCATGGTCCGTGTTGCACTTTGATCAAAATGACTTTCGATATCAGTTTTAGCATATAGCTCATATGAAAGGGAAATCGACATCTAGACAACTGCTCACCCTTCTCCTTGGCGACCGTCAACTTTCTATGCCACAATCTTAAAATAAACTTTGTTCCATTAACATCCTTTCGTAAAACTTTCTTTCTTAAAATCCTCGGGTTCCATCATTTAAAACTCTCACTTCCCATTTTTAAAAATTTACTGAGTATCGAATTCGAACTTTGAAATCGTAACAATGGAAAGAAACCAGTCGAAATGCAGGGACCAGTCGCAGGAATATAACCAGCTATAACAAAACCAGATACAATGTATTAAATGAAACGATGTCGTTGAAGTAAGTAACAGATAGGATGACGTAATACTATCTGCTGATATTTTATATCTTAAAGAAACGACGTCGTTAGCGCATCAACCAGCCGTAAGTAAAAAAAGTTAAACAACCAGTCGCCAGAAAAAGCGCTAACTGTATATATACCAGACGCAATGAATAGTATCAATCGCAAGACTGATACCAGCTGCAATGAACAGTACTTAGAAACGAATAGAACAACTGCTGAACCATCACGACAACAAAATGCATCTGCTGGTGAACAGTGCATCTGCTGAATTTTACGAAATCAACGGTACTGCTGAATTTTACGAAAACAACGCAACTGCTGAATTTTGACTCGATAAATGTAATATCAAAACAACAACTATGCTATCAGTCGTTGCCTATCAAACCATACTTTATAATGATTCAACTAGCAGCTACTGATTACACAGTTATCAAATTTCGATATTACAACTACTGAAAGAAAAACATTCATAATCGTTCTGTGAATATCGAATCCTCGGTGATTTTAAAACATCTTAAACTTTCTGGAAAACATTTTGGAAGCATCATAAACATCAAAACATCATTTTCGAACCCATCTTCTTTCCTTTGAACATGTATAAAATCATTTTAAACATAAACTTCAACATATTTGAATCATACAGGCAAGCAGATCCATAAAACAACAATATATGCTTCAAATGATGTAGCAAAGGATCAGCTTTTACTTGCCTTTAACAAAGCTTTGCGACAGTAACCGATTCCTGCAAAATTCTTCTCCTTAAACAACGCACAAACTTCTCTGGATATATTTTGAAGAACACCTCAAGATTTTTCTTTGCAAAATGATAAAGCTCTTACTTTGAAAACAGGTTTTTATATGAAAGGGATTAGTGGCAAGCTACTTGTGAAATCAAGCATGACACACTTATAAAATTTAGCAAAATTCCCTTCATATTATTTTAATTTGTAAAACACCAAACCTTTTTCAAAAGAAATCATTTGTCCTCCTTAAAATATTTTTCAATCGATTTAAAACCAGCTCGTGAATCGCTCTTTGGAGTCATCTGCTGGTACCAGCCACAGCGCATCTTACTTTCTAAAATCAATAAATCAGCAAATACATAACATTTAAAATTTCCAATTTGTCACATGAAATCAATAAAATGCATAAATGTGGTCCTATGGATTTTGGGGCGTTACACAACCCATGCTCATAAACAAACAACTCAGAAATAAAAGAGTGTGATGCACCAGTGTCAAATAGAACTCTCGCAGGATATTCGAAAATATAGCATGTACCTGCGATCACAATGGTAGGTGTCTCCTCAGCCTGCTCGCTCGTCAAAGCGTTCGCCTGGGCCTGCTGTGGAATCTGAAACTGAGGTCTCGAAGGTTCTCCAAACCTATAAGGCTCACAGGGTTGGAATCCAGATCGCTGGGTAGGGGCAGGAAACTGCGGTCTCTGAGAGGAACCACCAGATGATCCCTGCTGCGAAGGAACTGAAGACTGACCCCTCAACAAAGGACATACTCTCTGAAAATGTCCGGGCTGTCCACAGTTATGGCAAAACCCCTGAACTCCACGAAACTGCGAAGTAGGATGCCTTCCTCCGCACTGTCCACAAGACATGCTGCCTGAACCACTGCCAGAACCAGAACTCGTAGAACTAGAGGAACTAGAATTCACCTTCTTCTTGAACTGTTTCCCTCGAGGTCGAAACCTTTGGCGATTCGTCTGCTGCTGCGACCCTTGAGAAGAATAAAAAGATTGTGACGCATCCTGAACAGGCTGATAGGTGCGTCCAGTAGTCAGTCGAGTCGGAGCATCCTCCTCCAGCAAACTCTCCTCAATATCCACCGCTCGGTTCACTGCATCGATATAGGTCGCAGGTGAACCAGACAAAACCATCTGGTATAGATCAGGCCTCAAGCCTTTCAAAAATTTGTTCCTCTTCGTCCTCTCCTGGTTGGCTACGTGTGGCACATAGATCAAAAGAGCAGAAAACTGTCGGGCATACTCAGCCACTCGCAAGTTACCCTGCTTCAGGTTGTCGAACTCTCGCTCGCGACTGTTATAGAAGGACTCCGGGGTATACTCCAGTCGGAACGCCTCACAAAAGCTCTCCCAAGTGATCATAGCCCCACTATCACGAAGGATACGAGAAGTACCTCTCCACCAGCGCTATGCATTGTCTCTCAGCTGCAACACCGCCAGTTTCAGTCTCTTCTCAGAAGCGTATTCCAGAGTATCGAACAACTCCTCCATCTGAACTAACCAAGCCTCAGCCATCGCACCACCCTCGGCTGTAGAAAACTTCGGAGGGTTCGTCCGCTGAAACCTAGCTAAAACCAACTCCATCTCGCCTATCTGTCTAGTAACGTCCTCAACCTGATGAACATCATCATCGCTACCTGCCCTAGACTCCTCCACGGTACGTCTAGTTGTCCTACCTCTTCCTCTCCTCGGCGGCATCTAAACAAGTCTAGAGGTACGATCTCACAGCAGATATATCACATAGACAGATAAATGATCACATAAGTCACAGAGTCAATAAAAATCAAATCAAAACTCTGTATCTAGACTCGAGTGTGATCAAAAGAAATCGAGCTTATCCCAGTTTAAGCTCTGATACCAAAAATATCAGGCCCCGTGCTAATCACTCAAGATTACAGCACAAATAAGCACATAATAGCGGAAGCATAAAATAGGGCTTAAAAATTTTTCGAAATCATTTGGGCCTGAACTTAAAATCATCATTCAAAATATTCATAATCAAAGTACGAGTTGACTCAAACTCATATAAAACAGGTAACATCAAATCTCAAATCAAGTACAGATCCCCAATACAATAAAACACGGGGCATCCCCCGGTTCAATGCATATCATAAAATAAACAGGGTCTCAAGGGAACGGGGATCGACCAGCTGGCACTCCACTCGGTCCAGCTTGGTTACCTGAAGATCCTGCAAATGGGTAACACACACCCAAACAACTCAAAAGCAGGAAAATAAATACGAGGTCAAGCCTCAGTACGAAGAGCTATCAAAACAGCAAATCATGCAACATGCTATAATCAATGCTATGAAATGCATGAGGGCTATCAAGGATTGGACTTTTTAGGCACGACACATCTGTCGGCCAGTCACAACATGGCTCTCAATCAGGTCATCAATCAATCTGTCAATCAGGCTCAAGATGTATGCATGTATGCCAATTCAATATTCAATTCACAATGCATACAATTCAATACATGAAAGCAGAATGTACAACTCAAACAATTCAACGAAACTGTATCACGTAAAATCACGGAATCACATCAGCAGATTTCATAACATCAATCACAGCCATGTCCACGCTCAAAGCTGTTAAATCTGCTCAATTCGTACCTTCAAGCCTCAAATACCTCAACAGAGTTCTCACAAGTCACTGCAACTCACGGCCAGATCTCTCCTGGATCGGCAAACACGGCAGAGACTCCCTGGAACTGAAATATGTACCAGTTATCTAACAATTCAGTTAAATTCGAACTCAACACCTAAGGTTCTAAGGTCCAGTAGCATAACTCAGCTAACAAATCCGACAGAGTACTAATCAACTCTTAAGCGAGGCTTAAATTGGCAAGGAATCACTTACCCAAAAGCGTACAACAATCAAAGAACGCTCAATCAGACTTCTCCAGAAATCCTCGTACACCAGCAGCTTCACGCTCACTTCTACAAGTCGTTCCACAACCTCTAATGAGTAGCAATCGACAGAGCAACTCACAAGGAATCCAGCGCCACCAAAATCATCGAACACAAAGGCTGGAATCGACAGAAATCTAGGGAAGAAACGTTCGGCGAACAGTATCTAAAACGAGGGTTTGAAGATAGAGATGAGAAATATCAGGTTCAGAATAATTCTAACTTTCGATCAACACTTATCTATATATCTCCCAATTCGAACAGATGATGTACACAAAATCATCATATGTTGCTACTGTAGGAATCTTACAACAGAAACCATCTTTTCCTCTCAACGAAATCAGCAGCAACCATCGGATGTTGTATTTCTATTCACGCACCAAAACGACGCCGCATCAACTAATCAAAACGACGCCGCAGCGTTCCAACAGCTGTGTTAGGATAAAATTTATAGTTTTGATGATAACAAAATAGGACAAGTTATTGTTGATTCAGACGTTGAGTATCCAGTCGAGAGCTTCAGTACCTTGTATTTATCGACGTGTTACATAAACAGACGAGAGATAGTGTTTTGGTAAAATAGATGGAAGCTACAGTAAAGGGTTTGACTAGTCGTTGGGTAATCCAGACGCAGTGTACAGTAGTTTGAAAATCCAGACGCATTGTACAGTAGTTTGAAGATCCAGACACAGTGTATATTAGTTTGAAGATCCAGACGCAGTGTACAGTAGTTTGAATATCCAGATACAGTGTACAGTTCTTTTGGAATCAGTCGCAGGAGAGTATCGGTAATACAGACGCAAGCTTGCTCTCATAAACCAGACGCAAGCTACAATGTCTTCATAAATTAGACGCAAGAAGTTAAATGGTAGAGTGTGCAAAACCACAGCATTTTAATAAGTTGAAGCGACATCGTATTGAAACCAGTCGTTGGTATTTGAGTAGAGCGATGACAAAATGATGTCGCTTGAATAAGTTGATACGACAGCGTTTTGACTTCACGCTACAAACCAGTCGTTGGGTTATATAAAGAATCAGGCGCTGGAAAATCGCACATGGAAATCCAGTCGATGCATAATTGGAAGTATTTTCCAGTCGCAACATTTGAAACCACGACGAAGAAAATTGGATCTGGTTATCAAAGTAATTTCAGGCGCAAGTTTAAATTGATTCAAATACGATCGAATACTCAAAATGGAAAAGATATGTAGAATCGTACAATTGCCTGGAATTAAGGAGACAAGGTAGGTACTATTTTGGGTAAATAGTACGATGAACAGAGGCCGTTTTTTTTTCAATGCTTGCACAGAAATGGAAAGAAGACAAATTGGCTCTGTAAATGAGCAATTTTACCTGTAGTGGAGCAGTGATTACGGCATACAAATTTGACAGTGATTCAAACGGGATTTATTTTCCTTTGAAGCATTTATGACCGTTGCAATCAAAGCCTATAAATACCAGAAGCTGGATTGAAGAAATTATCCATCACTCTCATTATCATTGCTGTCACGCTGTCAAAATATTCAGAGCTTTCTATCTGTTGAACACATTCAAAAAGCTCAAGACTCGAAGAACACGACTGTTGTTTTTCATAGACAAACCTTCGAGTCCATTCTCTTGTTCATATTGTTGAATCAAGTTTCTTTGTTTAGAAACCAGAGAATATTACAGCACTCAGAAATTTTATTCATTGTCATATCTATTGAGTCTGTAACGAACTGTCTTTGTGAAGTAGTTCGAAAATATTATTTCATTACTTGTAACCAGCAGGAACGTCTGTGTGTGAAGTTAGTGAGTCTAGGAGTTCATACAAGTGCGGCTTGTGTGATTGGGTGCTTGTAAAAAGGCTACTTGCATCAAATCTTCTAGTGATACCTTCCGAGGAGGAAGAAGGGGAGACGTAGGATATTTATATCTGAACTTCCAGAAACAAATCCTGAATCCTTATCTTTTACATACTGCACTTATATTGTTTATCTACTGTTCACAAGTCAATCGGTTTTATTCCGCACTTTTCAAGTTAACCGAGAAACTTGCATAAAACTGAGATACCTTAAGTCTGGTAACTCGGACTTAAGTTAAGCCGTGCTGCAAAACATTTTAAAAGATTTCAAAAAGAGAAGGAGTTCATTCAACCCCCCCCCCTTCTGAACTCCTATTTACTTATTGATCCTATTTCTGGGACCATCAAGTTGTATCAGAGCAAGCACATCTCAGTTATTGAACATCTATCGTTTTGTGTGTTATATTATCTAAATATGTCGATCTCTCACAACAAGATTCCTTTGTTTTCGAGGGAAGAGTATGATGACTGGAAGATTAGGATGCAAGCACATCTAGCGGCCATGGATGATGACATGTGGTATGTCATCACAGAAGGACCATTGAAAATAATGAAGCCCAATCTGGCGTTTGCTGTATCAAATGGTGAACCTCAGTTTCTTGAGAAAGCTAGACACGAATATACCCATGATGACAAGAAAAAGGCGAACATGGACAACGTGGCAAAGGACATACTATTCAAGACACTGGACAAAGACAAGAACATGTTCAGCAAGATCAATAACTGTCCTACTGCTAAAGATATATGGGAGAAGTTGATCGAGATATGTGAGGGAAGCGATGAAACAAAGGAGAACAAACTAACAATCGCTCAACAGAAGTATGAGTCCATCAAGATGAAGGATGGAGAGACCATGACTGAGTTCGACGAAAGATTCAGTGCAATTGTCATTGAGTTGAACAGCCTTGGGAAAGAACATAGCAACAGAGAGTTGGCACTGAAAGTGATGAGAGCATTGCCCAAGGAGTGGGATGTGAAGACAATGGCCATGAGGGAATCAAAAGACTTGAACAAGATGGAGTTGCACGATCTGTTTGCCAACTTGAAAGCCTATGAGTTTGAGTTGGAGACAAGAACAGAAGTTGGTCCCTCTACATCCCAACCAACGAAAGCTTTGGCAGCAAATACAACTACTGAACAGTTCTCTCCTAGCACCAGCAAGTCTGCCGACCAGCTCAGTGACGACGTCATGTCCCTCTTCGTTAAGAAGTTTGGGAAATACTTGAGAAAATCTTTCAACCCTTCTACTTCTTTCAATAATGTTTATAAATATGAAAAAGTCAGTACTGATTTGAAAAGTTATAACTGTGATCGTCCAGGTCATTTTGCAGCTGATTGCAACAGACCCAGGAAGGATGAAAAATACATACGAGATGACAAGAGAGAAGAGCGATACAAGAGAGATGAGGAAGATGATGAAAGAACTGTTGAAAGATCTAAGGACAAATCCAAAGACAAATTCAAAGAAAGGTCTAGAGACAAAAGGATGAACTCAAGAGGAGACAAAAGACCCAGTCGCAAGTATGACAGAAAAGTACTGGTTGCTGAGGAAAGCACCAAGAACTGACCAGATAGTGATTCAGAATCTTCATCCAGCAGTTCATCTTCAAGTGACAGTGAACAGGAGGAAGTTCATTGTCTCATGGATAACCAAACAGATGACGATGAGGTATTCGATTTTTCCAACATTGAATTTACACGAGAAGACTTTGTCACTGCACTAAATGACATGGTCAAAGAGTACAGGAAGCTTACTCAGTCATTCGAGGAAGCTAAAGCTGAAAACATGAGTCTAAAAAGTAGTTCGATTGAATCAAGTTCTGATGAGCTTGAGGATATTGACGAGCTGAAGACTGAGTTGAGTAAGCTAACTGCTGAGAATGATGAGTTGAAATATGAGAACAGTGAGCTCAAAGCTGAAATCGAAGTATTGAAGAAAGTAGTGAGCGCCTGGAATCGGTCTTCTAGTTCTCTTCACACTGAATGAGAGTAAAAAACTAGCCAATGATAAGTCTGGTTTGGGATTCAATGATAGTGAATTCAGTGAAGGAGAGACCAGTACTCAGTCACAGCCGGCAAATGACAAGTTCAAAACAAGGAATTTTGTCAAAGCCAACGTGATATATGACTGTTTTGAGTCGGTAAACTATGATGATCAGAACTCTCCAAAGTTGAGTGATAATGGAAAATTTGGTATCGGCTTTTCAAAACCTGAGAGATTCAAGCCTAACTGGCTAAAGAACAAACTGGATAAAGACAAAGCGAAAGCTGGTCAAAAACCGTTTGTTCCTAACCAGCCGTGGCGTAGCTCAAAGAAGGTAAAAACTGGTTGGAAAAACACTCAACCAAGGAGAGATTCATATGGTCAACATGTCAAATCTAAACTCAAAAGATCTCACAGTAATTTTGCACAAACTTTTGTTGATCCAAAAACTGGGAAAACTGTGAAAGTGATTCAAGTCTGGGTCCCGAAAGGGGTAATCCAATCTGGACCCAAGTAAAATTCGGTACCAAAAGCTGCTTGTTTGATTGCAGGATAACAGGTACAAAGCAGCAGCTGAAACAACTTTGTGGTACCTGGATAGCGGATGTGCAAGACACATGACAGGAAATAGAAAGCTGTTAACAGACGTGATTCCTCACAAAGGAGCTAAAATTGTATTTGGCGACAATGCATATGGTAATACTGTGGGTAAGGGTAAGCTTATCCACGGTAACATTTCCATTTCTGATGTTCTTGTTGTTGATAATATTAAATATAATTTGATTATTATTAGTCAACTATGTGACAAAGGTTACATAGTCAAGTTTCAACAACACACGTGCACGGTTCAGAGTCCAAGTGGTCTGACTGTGTTGGTAGGAAAACGTTCGGGGAATACCTACATCATCGACTGGTCAGATCAGCAGGAACCTGAACAATTGTGCCTTGCAGCTGTTTCTTCCAAGAGCTGGTTGTGGCACCAAAGAATGAATCACTTAAACTTCAAAACACTCGCCAAGTTGAGTGAAAATTATATAGTTTCTGGTCTGCCAAAAATCAGTTTTTCTAAGGACAAGATTTGTGCAGCATGTCAACTAGGAAAACAAATTCGATCCACTTTCAAAACAAAAGGAGGTAAACGTTCTTCCCAAAGCTTAGAGCTTTTGCATTTGGATTTGGTCCTGTTTCTATAACCAGCTTAGGGGAATGAACTACACCCTAGTCATTGTTGATGATTTTACTAAATATATTGTGGGCATACGGTGGCGGATCCGGATCCCACTTCCCGGGGGCGCAGCGGAAAACAAAATTGGCCCGGAAAGTGTTCAATACATCAAAATTAATCTACAAACATACATAGGGTGTTCATAGATTACTACCTTGCTGGCGTCTAGGCGCCAAGCTCCAACCAGATTTACAAGAAAACTGGCTCTTCACGGTAGGCGGCGGTAGATCCTCCAATCAGGTCCATGACCAGATTCAATCTTCCTCCGTCAATCTGCACTAGAAGACTTGAGGGATTTTCTACGGACGGAATCACCTCGAAAAGACGATCGGAACAAGTCCGATCACCCTATGGACGGCGGACGGCGGAGCACGACGGCGCTTGGGGCGGCGCACGGCGGTCGGCCGAGAGGGAGGAAGGGGGGAGGCACCTTTTGTGTGATGGAGGCTAGGTTTAGTTGTGTAGTGTGTGATTAATTAGCCCTAGATGTAACTCATATAATTATAAGTTAATCATGGGCTTGAACCGGCCCATTGGACTTCGGTCAGGCCCAAGTCCATATGAACATTCGGTTCATTTAAATCACCGCGGTTTCATCATAACTCCGATCGACGATCAGATCGGACCGATCTACTCAGTTTCCAAAACTGCATATTATGAATTGGACTTCGGTCAGGCCCAAGTCCATATGAACATTCGGTTCATTTAAATCACCGCGGTTTCATCATAACTCCGATCGACGATCAGATCGGACCGATCTACTCAGTTTCCAAAACTGCATATTATGATGTGAAAAACAATTTTTCAGATTCCTAGTCCAAAATGACAGTTTTGCCCCTCAACAGCGGGAAATCGCAATTTGACCCCTGTTGACTTTTAGGAAGTCGCACTCCCTAAAATCCTCCTCAAGTGCTCAACACATTGAGCTCAGTTTCCGTGCGGGAATCATGAATCCAGTACTTGTGTGACCCTCAATGGGTCAGGGATACAGCTAGTCGTGGGCCCACAACCATTGTGGCTCCGAAGTCATAATTTCGGACTTGCCCAACGGATCATGGTAAAGCGTCTAGCAACATCGCCCCATGATCCCCTAGGTATCACTGATAGTGCCTGCAAGAACCAGTTGGTCGTGGTTAGCGTACATACGGTCCTTTCAACACATATATCCCGATCAGATCAACGACCATTGGTAAATCGAGAGTCGCTAGAGATCCGATAGCTATGCATACATCTTGGAGATCGAATAGTGACATCGCTAGTGTTACTAGGTAAACCCATTTACCTAAAACACTTCTAGTACTCTGGCCAGAGATTTATACACTATTATCTCCTCAGATAGCATAGGATATCCACGCATGTAAGGGAGCGGTGAATCCTCGACAACGAAGCATCGACTCCTACATGCATCGGCATCTCATTCAATCCCGCCGCCTAATGACCCCAAGTGAGTCGGCAAACGGGTCAAAGTGAGACGCCTATCATGTAGAGTCTCAATGACGTTTCGAGTGGTGAGTACTAATCAGTACAACCAAGACCTCGGACTTATCCACTCGACAAATGGTAACCACTTGGAGAGTCCGAACGAGGGTAGTTCGATAGATCACCAGGTCACTACTCAGAACATCACAATGTTCCCTATGAATAAAACATGGTACTTCGCATCGCAGATGCTAGTCTCAAG
>KV012855.1:14121-31268 GCA_001598015.1 Dorcoceras hygrometricum
ACAAATCCTGTCAACCGTATAAGGAGTGATCGAGGAACAAAGTTTTTAAATCAAAAATTATCTTTTTATCTGGATGATATGATATTAAAGCATGAGCTTTATACTTGGGTGGTGTTTTTAAAAGCAAAATCTGAAACCGCTGACCAGTTGATTAGGCTTTTAAAACGTTTGCAAAATGACAAATCCTGTACAGTCAACCGTATAAGGAGTGATCGAGGAACAAAGTTTTTAAATCAAAAATTATCTTTTTATCTGGATGATATTGGAATAAAGCATGAGCTTTATGCAGCTAGAACTCCTCAGCAAAATGGTTTGGCTGAGAGGATAAACCGCACTTTAAAAGAAGCTGCTAGATCTATGATTGCTTATTCGGGTATTTCTCAAAAATTTTGGGCAGAAGCAGTTAACACAGCATGTTACACTCAGAAAAGATCAATGATTAATAGGATGCACGATAAAACCCCATATGAGATCTGGAATGGCAAGAAACCTGATATTTCATATTTCAGGGTGTTTGGATGCAAGTGTTTCATTCATAAAAATGTAAAAAAGTATCTAACTGCCTTTGAACCTAAATCTGATGCAGGAATATTTTTAGATTACTCAGCAGTGAGCAAGGCGTATAGAGTATTCAACAGCAGAAGCTTATATGTTGAGGAATCCGCTCATGTGGTTTTCAATGAAACTATTTTCAAATCAAATTCAGCTGCGAGCCTTCATGACTTGTGCTCACGTCTGGAATCAACATCCCTTGAGGAATCAGACGATGACATGGCACAAAGAACATCAGCTGAGGGGGAACAACCAGCAGTGGTCACAACGCACAACAATATTCAACAAGATCCAACAGGTAATCCAGTTGTTATTGATTTAACTAACGTGGATCAGCCGCAGGATCGAATTACTAGTGCACCAACTGCTGGAGGAGAAGCGTCAAAGAATCAAGATAATATACAATCAGACGACGCTCAACCAACGACTGGACAACCAGCTGCAAGCAATTTTCAATTGGTATCAAATTCACCAGCTGGACAACCAGTCGCGACACCTTCTCAATTGGCATCAAGACCACCGACTGGTGAACCAGTCGCAAGAAATCATCAATTGGTATCATCGGCTGATCAATCAGTCGCGGGCACATCTCGACAATTGGAAGCAGACGCGGTGGCCAACAATGGACAACATCAATTCACGACTGCTGATCCAGTCGTTGCTAACCATACAGCAACACAGGGGGAACAACAAAGAACAAATCCCATTGGACTTGATCTCCGGTGGAATAGAAATCATCCACCTCAGCAAGTCATAGGTAATTTCGAATCCCCTGTTCGCACGCGAGGCCAGCTATCTCAGTATGATCATTTTGATGCTTCTTTTCTTTAGCATATAGAACCTAAGGTAATAGATGAGGCCTTAGAAGACCGAAGTTGGATAGATTTTATGCAAGAGGAACTCAATCAATTTGAACGCAATAAAGTATGGACACTTGTACCTAGACCTAATAATCATTTAGTGATAGGAACACGTTGGGTCTTTAGGAATAAACTGAATGAAGATGGAGTAGTAACACGAAATAAGGCTAGGCTAGTTGCACAAAGCTTTAGGCAAATGGAAGGTATAGACTTTGATGAGACCTTTGCACCAGTAGCAAGATTAGAGGCCATACGTATGTTCCTTGCATATGCTGCATATAAAGACTTCAAGGTCTTTCAGATAGATGTCAAGAGTGCCTTTCTAAATGGCGTCTTGACAAAGAAGTGTATGTTGCACAACCTCCTGGCTTCATAAATCATACAAATCCAGATTTTGTTTACAAACTGGACAAGGCTCTATACGGTTTGAAGCAAGCACCCAGAGCCTTGTATGATACACTCACTAATTTTCTTCTTGAGCATAAGTTCACTATAGGCACAGTAGATAAGACGTTGTTTAAATTTTTTAAGGATGATCACGTCTTATTAGTTCAGATTTATGTTGACGATATTATTTTTGGGTCAACTAACCCCAAACTATGCAAGAAATCTTTCAAGCTCATGCAGGATAAATTCGAGATGAGCATGATGGGGGAGCTAACTTTCTTTTTGGGCTTACAAGTTCGCCAGTTGGATAATGGTATATTCATAAACCAGGCGAAATATACAAAAGAACTGTTGAAGAAATTTGGAATTGAAAATAGTTCAGCAGCAGCGACTCCCATGAGCTCCACAATCAAACTCGACAAAGATGAAGCTGGAACTGCAATAGAGGTATCTTTGTATCGTGGTATTATAGGCTCTTTATTCATAAACCAGGCGAAATATACAAAAGAACTGTTGAGAAATTTGGAATTGAAAATAGTTCAGCAGCAGCGACTCCCATGAGCTCCACAATCAAACTCGACAAAGATGAAGCTGGAACTGCAATAGAGGTATCTTTGTATCGTGGTATTATAGGCTCTTTGCTATATTTGACTGCTAGAAGACCAGACATCATGTTTGCTGTCTGTATGTGTGCTAGATTCCAAGCAGAGCCAAAGCAACCGCATTACATTGCTGTAAAGCGAATATTGAAATATTTGAAGGGTACTCCTAACGTGGGTCTTTGGTATCCCAAAGACTCCGACTTTCATCTAATCGGTTACAATGATGCAGAATACGCAGGGTGCAGGATTGATCGCAAAAGCACCAGTGGAACATGTCAATTATTAGGGGATCGAGTGATCTCCTGGGTTAGTAAGAAGCAGACATCAATTTTCCACGTCAACAGCCGAAGCAGAGTATCTTGCTGCTGGCAGTTGTTGCTCTCAAATCCTCTGGATTCAACATCAATTGAAGGATTACGGCATTGATGATTCCGAAGATCCTATTTTCTGTGACAACACCAGTGCAATACCAATCACTCAGAACCCTGTGCTGCATTCACGGACCAAGCACATCGATATCAGGAATCACTTTATAAGGGACCACGTGCTCAAGAAGGACTTTCGGCTGGAATACGTGTCGACGGAGCAACAAGTTGCTGACATCTTCACAAAACCTCTGCCAGACGCTAAGGTTTCTTATTTTAGAAACATATTAGGTCTCCTTGAATTTCCATGATATGTCTGTGCGCTAACAAATTTGCAGATTGAAAACCATTGTCTAACTCAGCTGCAAGTCTTTTTTTCAGGGGGAACAAAAGACTACCAGTCGAGGGAAGCAACTTACGTTGGAGAATACCAGTCGCAAGATACCAGTTGCAAGGTCCCAGTCTCAAGGTACCAGTCACAGATTATACCAGTCGCAAGGTACCAGTCGCAAGGTCCCAGTCTCAAGGTACCAGTCACAGATTATACCAGTCGCAAGGTACCAGTCGCAGAGTATGGCAGTCGCAGGTATGTACCAGTCGCAGGGGGAACCAAGATCTGGATTGTTAAGAGTGACGTCGACTGAATGTGTTGCGTCTGAACACCCAGACGTTGCATATATACAGTTGATACTTATTTGTGACCAGATTTTGCCTACCTGGAGATATATTAAATTCCAGCTGCAAGGTTAATAAACCAGACGCAGTGGCACGCATGTTTTTAAATATTTTCTTTTTCAAGTACGGGTAAAATATTTGCAAGTCATTTACAAAAATAGTACATGCCATTGGATGATTGACACGTGTTTTTGTCATCATTTCAACAGTCACATTGACAACGTTCCCAATCTTTTACCTTTTCGTATTCTATATATATATGACGGTACACTGTTCATCTTCTCTTACCTTGCAAATTTGTTCTCTAGTACTCTCGTATTCTCTCTGCACAGTCTTTCGCAAATCATCTTTTCAGGCAATCTCTCATCTCATATTCATCAGAAATGGCCTCTTCATTGATCAGAAATAGCCACCATGTTGATTTCGACTCCGTATTTGGGATGGACGACGCCACTATAACACAGATGTTTGAGCTGCTCATCGCAACGGGTTAAGATTTTTTGGGTTGCCCAGTTGTGTACTATGAGGCTGCACTGATAGAGTTTTTCGAAAATGGGTCTGTTCGAGAAGATGGAGTGGTGGTCAGCACCATTAGGGGCATAAATGTTGAGATCTCTGAGGGAATGTTTGCGACGGCTTTCGGTCTTCCGACTGAGGGTTTAACCGATGTGTCAGACGTTCCTAAGGACTTGATGTTTGATGCGAGGAGTCTGTTTTCTGAATCCGAAGAACAAGTAAGTATTTCCTGTTTCAAAAAGGAAATTAAAATCGAATATCGTCTTCTCCATGATATTCTGGCAAAGACGCTCTTTGTCAAAGCTGGGTCATTCGATGATGTGACCCACGAGAGATTCATGATTATGACAGCCATCACGTTTTATGTGAAAATAAATTGGGGTAGTCTATTATTTGGTGTCCTGAAGGCAATGGTCACGCCCGGGTCGCGGAAGGCTAAAGGTTACACAATTCAGATCTGTGTAGTGTTAAGGAAGGTGCCCGGTTTGGAGCTTGGTGAATCCAACCCATTTCCCATTCACAGAGTTGACTGAAAGAACAGTACACAGATTTATTCATATAAATGAACAGATTGGTATGGAGAAAGCCGCAGGTTCTACCCCGGTGATGAAAATCGTAAAGAAACCTGTGTCAAAGAAGAGAGCAGCGGCCAGTGAAACTGAAGTGGCTCCTATTGCCAAGAAGAAGCGCACCACAAAGGGTAAACCAGCTGCGATGGCACTAAAGGCAGTACCGCTACAAACCATTGAACCAACAGCTGATGTCCCAGCTGAGCTACCTCCTGTGCCAAAAATAAAATCACGAAAGAGGCGGTTGGTTCTGGAGCAGGAGGATGACCTTGTAGTTGATGAGCTAGTCGAGGAGAGTGCGACTGGTGTACAGGAGACAAGTACTGATGTACCGGTTAGTGAGGAACTACTAGCTGCTGATCCAGATGATATAATTGAACAAATCTTGATTCAACTAGACACAGCTACTGCAACACAAGGCGATAAGATTGAAACTTGGTTTGATAGGGCCTTCGATGAGGAATTTGCGACTACGGAGCAAGATAAGAAAGATTCCGAGGAGGAAATCGATTTTGATGTTGCTAAGACTGGTGAGGAAGCTAGGAGCATCAAGCATCATCCTGAGGAGCTCATGTCACTAGATGATCTCTTGATTCAAATTTCTGAGGACACGATGCTGCCTTCCGTCACTACGGCAGAGATCACAAAAATAAGGCTTGGCGAGTCCATCAATATCCAAGAAGTACAAGACCGAGATGTGTACTACGCCAGCCTTCCTAGGATTTCCATTCATGACAAAGGGAAGGAACCCCTAGTAGAAGATGAGCCTAGTAGAGGAAATCCTGCTCGCGAATCTGTCGAATTGATTTGTGGAGATGTAGAGTTTTTAGTCAGACTCTGAGACCAGGTGATGGTAGATGTTGTGGAATTCTTTTTCTTTAAAAAAGTTACCTGATTCTGACAGTTTGAAGATTCTGAAAGAAAAATAAAAGTTGATGTTGGAATGGGCTGGCACTGATTCTCTTGAGACTGCGGTCAAGAGAAGGTTATACATTTTGGAGAAATATCGGGAGATGATGCTTAGGAAATTCTTGGAATCTCATCGCAAATATCTTGTTCCTGGGCAGCCGTGGACAGCAACAACGTCTCAAATAATCGATCTTTTGTCTGCTGCCCAATCGAACTCTCTCGAAGTTCTTGTTACACAGCAGAGAGAAAATGGCCTACCTATAGAGCAACCGTGCACTTCGACGTATCTTGATACATCTATAGGTAGTGGTGCTGTACTTGCCCAATTCTTCTCTCAGGCAAAATCAAAATGCTGGGTGCGACCAATGGTGCGAATCGATGGTTTGTGGACACCTATTCAAGGTCCTGAGCTTTTGAGAAGTAGTTGCAAACTCTCACTGTTTGTGAATAAGAGACAAGTGCCAGCAAGTGTGGTTGTAGAAGATTTTGTTCCACATGGATGTCTAATTGAACCGTTCCAATATTGGGGAGCTGCCCCTTCTTTGATCAAGACGTGGGGCTGGGCACGAGTTTGTACAGATGTTGTGAGGTACCACATGTTTGGTTGTTTGCGATCTGTCTGCAAAGATATAGTTGTATATAATTTAGGAGTTGAAAGGATCCCAGACTATCTTCTCGATGATTTTGAGCAGGGTGTAAATACCGATACTTTTGTTGCATATTTCAGTAGTTCTTGTGCACAGAGTAGTCCAGAGATTGATTCAGATTCATCCGATGGTTCTACAGTGTATTGCTCTCCTTATCCCCCTGATGATTCTTTTAATCTAGGACCAGTTGTCTCTCCTAATGCACAGGAGGAGAACCTTTATTTTGTTGAAAGTCCAGAATCACCTCCTCGTCCGCTTATGAGTCAAGATTCTACCAGCTCCTCTTCTGATTCTCAAATGAATTTTGATGATATAGACACTGTTGCTCCTGCTACTACCATCTCTCAACCAGGCTTTTCTACTGTCTCTCCCGATATCACAGAAGCGATACACCAGCTGCGAACGTCACTTGATCAAATAAGCAATCGAGATAATGGTGCTGCACTTAAAGACGTCATTCTTCTGCACCTCCACGACATTGAGAAGAAGTTCACAACACGCCTTGACGCGCAAGACAGATGGTTTGGGACATTGTGCAAAGATTCTAATGATCAAAGAAATCTTCTGTCGTTGGAAATTAAATCATCTCAGAGGCAGATAAATACACAGATTGCCGCCGCTACTCTTGATCAAATTGACATGCAAAGGGAGGTCAAAGAGCTAAATGCTAAAGTGGATGCTATGGCCATAAACTTGGAGATCCTTCGCAAATATGCTGAGGCCACCAAGGAGGCCATCTCCCACCAACTTCTGGAATTTCAAGCAAAAATAGCAGCAGATATACTTAGCCTTTCCATCAAAATTGGTGAACTCGTCGACCACATACGTGGAGGTGATGCCAAAAAGGGGGAAATAGGGTGTAGCAGCCGCCTCCCGCCGCCTGTTCGTGTGGAACGCCGCCCTTTACCAACTACAGCTAACCAAGGTGAAAGCAGCTCAGGCCATGGACGTGTTCCCAGTCTGGAAGAGGCTGCGGAAATGGTTCGAGAGGCAGATAGACAGGCAGATAGACGGGAAAGAGAAAGGGAAAGGGAAAAGAGACTAAGAAGACTAAGGAGAAGAGGACCTTAGTTTTCTTGTACAAATCTTTTGTTCCATTTTCTCAGTTAATGAAAATTTGTCTTCAGCAGTCGCTGTACAATTTACTTTGCATATTTTTATCGGCTGCTAAGTTTTGTCATCACCAAAAAGGGGGAAATTGTTAGGATAAAATTTATAGTTTTGGTGATAACAAAATAGGACAAGTTATTCTTGATTCAGACGTTGAGTATCCAGTCGAGAGCTTCAGTACCTTGTATTTATCGACGTGTTACATAAACGGACGAGAGATAGTGTTTTGGTAAAATAGATGGAAGCTACAGTAAAGGGTTTGACTAGTCGTTGGGTAATCCAGACGCAGTGTATAGTAGTTTGAAAATCCAGATGCAGTGTACAGTAGTTTGAAGATCCAGACACAGTGTACAGTAGTTTGAAGATCCAGACGCAGTGTACAGTAGTTTGAAAATCCAGATGCAGCGTACAGTTCTTTTGGAATCAATCGCAGGAGAGTATCGGTAATCCAGACGCAAGGTACAGTGCTCTCATAAACCAGACGCAAGGTACAATGTCTTCATAAATCAGACGCAAGAACTTAAATGGTAGCGTGTGCAAAACGACAGATTTTTAATAAGTTGAAGCGACACCGTATTGAAACCAGACGAATGCTACAGTTAAAAATAACCAGACGAGAGCGACAGTGTTATACTTAACCAGTCGTTGGTATTTGAGGAGAGCGATGACAAAACGATGTCGCTTGAATAAGTTGATATGACAGCGTTTTGACTTCGCGCTAGAAACCATTCGTTGTGTTATATAAAGAATCAGGCGCTGCAAAATCGCACATGGAAATCCAGTCGATGCATACTTGGAAGTATTTTCCAGTCGCAACATTTGAAACCACGAAGAAGAAAATTGGATCTGGTTATCAAAGTAATTTTAGGCGCAACTTTAAATTGATTCAAATACGATCGAATACTCAAAATGGAAAAGATATGTAGAATCGTACAATTGCCTGGAATTAAGGAGACAAGGTAGGTACTATTTTGGGTAAATAGTACGATGAACAGAGGCCGTTTTTTTTTTCAATGCCTGCACAGAAATGGAAAGAAGACAAATTGGCTCTGTCAATGAGCAATTTTACATTGTAGTGGAGCAGTTATTACGGCGTACAAATTTGACAGTGATTCAAACGGGATTTATTTTCCTTTGAAGCATTTATGACCGTTGCAATCAAAGCCTATAAATACCAGAAGCTGGATTGAAGAAATTATCCTTCACTCTCATTATCATTACGGTCACGGTGTCAAACTATTCAGAGCTTTCTATCTGTTGAACACATTCAAAAAGCTCAAGACTCGAAGAACACTACTGTTGTTTTTCATAGACAAACCTTCGAGTCCATTCTCTGGTTCATATTGTTGAATCAAGTTTCATTGTTTTAGAAACCAGAGAATATTACAGCACTCATAAATTGTATTCATTGTCATATCTATTGAGTCTGTAACGAACTGGCTTTGTGAAGCAGTTCGAAAATATCATTTCATTACTTGTAACCAGCAGCAACGTCTGCATGTGAAGTTAGTGAGTCTAGGAGTTCATACAAGTGCGGCTTGTGTGATTGGGTGCTTGTAAAAAGGCTACTTGCATCAAATCTTCTAGTGATACCTTCTGAGGAGGAAGAAGGGGAGACGTAGGATATTTATATCCGAACTTCCAGAAACAAATCCTGAATCCTTATCTTTTACATACTGCACTTATATATTGTGTTTATATACTGTTCACAAGTCAATCGGTTTTATTCCGCACTTTTCAAGTTAACCGAGAAACTTGCATAAAACTGAGATACCTTAAGTCTGGTAACTCGGACTTATGTTAAGCCGTGCTTCAAAACATTTTAAAAGATTTCAAAAATCGAAGGAGTTCATTCAACCCCCCCCTTCTGAACTCCTATTTACTTATTAATCCTATTTCTGGGACCATCAAGCTGAAATACGCTTATTAACTCAAAGCATAACTACACAAAACGACGTCGCATCAGGGATACGTCATCCTCGCTACCAACAACTGATCAAACCAACGTCTGGTCACGCTAAAAAATTCAAACAACAACGTATCAAGAACACGTCACCTTCGCTGCCAACAGCTGATCAAAAGCGTTGCACCCAAAACGCTGCGTTTCAACTTATCAGAACGACGTCGCTTCACCATCAGCGACTGGTTCCTCAAACTAAGAGCTGGTCGCTCGACAAAATCAATTCCTCACAAACGCAACAGCTGATAGCGCTACAATATCAGCAGTCAACACCAAAAAGTTGACCAACACGTGTCGCGTTCTCATAAATTCTCGCACCCGCGCCTCAGCTACCAGCAGATTCCTCTTCAAGCGCTACTACTGAATAACAACACGATGCATAAATAATTCAGCGATCACTCTCTACAGTACCGTTGACTTGCGTTGACGTCTGAAATGCACTATGTCTGATTTCCTTGCATTAGCGCAACGTCTGATTTTCACGAAACGACGGCGTATAACTTCCACGCCCTCAACGAGTGATCAGAATTCACCAACTAGCGTTACAGCTGAACACTAACGCCTGAATTCTACTGGAATCAGATTTCTCTTGTAAAACCCTCATAATCCATGCGACTAATCCCAAATCAATTCGATTAATCACTAATCTACAATCTGATTCCTCACAATTTAGGCCGTTTCAGCAGCCTGGTCCTTCGCGGTTTGGACAGTATTCTCAGCCTTAGTTTTCAGGACCTCAGTATGCCCAGGTGAATGCCATGACGAGGGAACAAGCGGAGGGCACACCAGGAGGAGGAGTGATCGCAGGAACTTGTTTTGTATTTGTTTTTCCTGCACGTGTGTTGTTTGATACAGGAGCATCACATTCGTTTATTGTTGATGCATTTGTGGTTGAGCATGGTTTGCATACCACTGTTTTGTGTGATGTTGTATCTGTTGTGACTCCTGACGACGCGAGCCTGTACCCCCAAGAGATTTTGTTGAACGACATTCTTAGGTTTGGTGAGAACGTGTTGTTAGCCAACCTGATCAGGCTAGTGATGTGGGATTTTGATTGCATAGTGGGTATGGACTTGTTGTCTAGCTATAGGGCCACCGTGGATTGTTTCCATGTAGTTGTGCGTTTTAGGCCCCTGTCTGGCGAGAAATGGAATTTCTATGGCCACGATTCCTAGTCGAAGATTCCTTTAGTCTCTGCGATGGAGATGTTTAGTCTGTTGTCGTTGGAGAATGTTGGATTTATGATCTATGCTTTGGATGCGTCTTCTTCTTCGTGCATAGAGATTAGTGATGTTCCCGTTGTTGGCCTTTTCCCTGACGTGTTTCTGAAAGAGATTCCTGGTTTTCAGTGGAAGGTATTTCTGTAGATACCAGTAAGGTAGAGGTTGTTGTTAACTGGAAGCTTCCCAAGAACAGGAGCAGTAGTCAACTTCTGCTTCAACGTCTGAACACTGAACTCGCACTCGTCAGTCCAAACGAACTTCCGATCCTTCCGAGTCAATTGAGTCATCGGCCTGGCTATCGAAGAGAACTTCTCGATAAAACGCATATAATAGCCAGCCAATCCCAAGAAGCTGCGGATCTCGGAAACATTCTTAGGTCTCTCCCAGTTAAGAACTGCTTCGATCTTACTCGGATCCACCGAAATTCCTTGCGCTGAAATCACATGACCCAAAAAGTTAATTCTGTCAAGACAAAATTCACACTTGCTGAACTTGGCATACAATTGCGAGTCTCTCAATCTCTGCAACACCAATCTGAGGTGCTTCTCATGCTCTCGCATGCTCCTCGAATACACTAGGATGTCATCTATGAAGACGATCACGAACCGATCGATGTACTCGCTAAAGACGTGATTCATCAAATCCATGAAAATAGTTGGGGCATTCGTCAACCCAAACGGCATGACCAGAAACTCATAATGCCCATATCGAGTCCGAAAAGCTGTCTTTGCCACATCAGCGTCTCTAATCCACAACTGGTGATACCAGAGCGTAAGTCAATCTTGTAGTATACGACCGATCCCTGCAAACTGATCGAGCAAGTCGTCAATCCTCGACAAAAGATACTTGTTCTTCACCGTCGCTTTATTCAACTGTCGGAAGTCCACACACATCCTCATAGACCCAACCTTCTTCTTCACAAAAAGAATCGGAGCTCCCCAAGGCGACATACTCGGTCTGATGAAGCCTTTCTCCAAGAGATCTCTCAACTGATCCTTCAGCTCTTTCAACTCTGCTGGCGCCAACCGATACGGATCTCTAGAAATCGGGGCGGTACCTGGCACCAACTCGATACTGAAGTCTATCTCACGTCTTGGAGGGAATCCAGGAATCTCTTCCGGGAACACATCGGGAAACTCTCGAACGATCGAAAAGTTGCTCAACTCCAATCGCGACTCTTGGGAAATGTCAAGTGCATAAATCATGAATCCAGAATTATCCAGCGATAGCAGGCTAAACATCTCCATGGCGGACACCAGTGGAATCTTCGAGCGCGAATCAGCACCGTAGAACTCCCACTTCTCACCCGAGTCAGGGCGAAATCTCACCACACCATGAAAACAGTCAACAGTAGCCTTATAACTATACAATACATCCATTCCCAAGATGCAATCAAATCTCTGATTCCCAAAACAATCAGATTGGAAACCAAAACATGCTCATCAAATCGAAGCACACAATCCAACACCACTCCACGGGACCACAGACTCACACCAGGAGGGGTAGACACGGAAACAACATCACACAATGGGGAAGAACTCAACCTGTGACGCCCGAACCCAACGGGGCCACGAGATCAGGGTAAAAAAAATTTTCGAAACAAAAGAAGGACTGAAAGATAATTTGTTATAAGCTGTATTCCTTATAACTTCAAAAGAAATAGAAACTCAAAGACAAAAAATATCAAACACTTAACTGCGCGCCAACTGCTGAAACTTGCTAGTGGAAAAACCAAGTATATTATATAACTTTGCAATTGCGATTTACAACAGCTGCTATTCTATGAAAATATACAACCATTGCAACTGATCTAATACAGTACATTCTAACTCAAAACAATACAACTGAGACACGGAAAACGTAGGCCTTGGATAAACACAACACCACCCAGCAGCTGTATTTCAAATTTCACCTTCTGTTCGTACTCCAGCTGTCGCACCTGCACCGTTTTAAAAGCTAGCGAGCCTAAAGGCTCAGCAAGTAAAACCTGAATAATAAAAATTTCATAAAACGCAGGCAGACATCTGAACATACATAAACATTTCATAAACAATTCTTTCATAATCTTAGAGACAGGGGATAATAGCCCAGCTCTTAACATCAATTTCTTTTCTTTAGATTATGGCATATAAGCTCCTCATGGTCCGTGTTGCACTTTGATCAAAATTACTTCCGATATCAGTTTTAGCATATAGCTCATATGAAAGGGCAGTCGATATCTAGACAACTGCTCACCCTTCTCCTTGGTGACCGTCAACGATCTATGCCACAATCTTAAAATAAACTTTGTTCCATTAACATCCTTTCGTAAAACTTTCTTTCTTAAAATACTCGGGTTCCATCATTTAAAACTCTCGCTTCCCATTTTTAAAACTTTACTGAGTATCGAACTCAAACTTTGAAATCTTAACAATGGGAAGAAACCAGTCGAAATGCAGGGACCAGTCGCAGGAATACAACCAGCTATAACAAAACCAGCTGCAAGACCTTTTACTAAATCAATGTATTAAATTAAACTATGTCATTGAAGTAAGTAACAGATAGGATGACGTAAGCCTATCTGCTGATATTTTATAGCTTAAAGAAACGACGTCGTTAGCGCATCAACCAGCCGTAAGTAAAAAAGTTAAACAACCAGTCGCAAGAAAAAGCGCTAACTGTATATATACCAGACGCAATGAATAGTATCAATCGCAAGACTAATACCAGCTGCAATGAACAGTACTTAGAAACGAATAGAAAAACTGTTGAACCATCACGACAAAAATGCATCTGCTGGTGAATAGTGCATATGCTGAATTTTACGAAATCAACGCAACTGCTGAATTTTACGAAAACAACGCAACTGCTGAATTTTGACTCGATAAATGTAATATCAAAAAAACAACTATGCTATCACCCGTTGCCTATCAAACCATACTTTATAATGATTCAACTAGCAGCTACTGCTTACACAGTTATCAAATTTCGATATTACAACTACTTAAAGAAAAACATTCATAATCGTTCTGTGAATAAACTCGAATCCTCAGTGCTTTTAAAACATCTTAAACTTTCTGGAAAACATTTTGGAAGCATCATAAACATCAAAACATTATTTTCGAACCCATCTTCTTTCCTTTGAAGATGTATAAAATCATTTTAAACATAAACTTCAACATATTTTAATAATACAGACAAGAAGATCCATAAAACAATAATATATGCTTCAAATTATGTAGCAAAGGATCAGCTTTTACTTGCCTTTAACAAAGCTTTGTGACAGTAACCGATTCCTGCAGAATTCTTCTCCTTAAACAACGCACAAACTTCTTTGGATATATTTTGAAGAACACCTCAAGATTTTTCTTTTCAAAATGATAAAGATCTTACATTGAAAACAGGTTTTTATATGAAAGTGATTAGTGGCAAGCTACTTGTGAAATCAAGCATGACACACTTATAAAATTTAGCAAAATTCCCTTCATATCATTTTAATTTGTAAAACACCAAACCTTTTTCAAAAGAAATCATTTGTCCTCCTTAAAATATTTTTCAATCGATTTTAAATCAGCTCGTGCATCGCTCTTTTGAGTCATCTGCTGGTACCAGCCGCAGCGCATCTTACTTTCTAAAATCAATGAATCAGCAAATAAATAACATTTAAAATTGCCAATTTGGCCCATGAAATCATAAAATGCATAAATGTGGTCCTATGGATTTTGGGCGTTACAACTCTACCCTCCTTATTGAAATTTCGTCCTCGAAATTTACGTACCAAATAATATGGGTAAATACTTAGCATATCAGCTTCTGTTTCCCACGTTGCTTCTCTCTCCTACTGGTTGGACCATTGTATCTTAACCATAGGAATGCTACGGTTTCTTAATCTTCTAATTTCTCGGAGGAGATTTCTTTCTGGTCGCTCTTCATAACTTAAATACGGTGTTAACTGGATGGGTTCATGACTCAACACATGCAAAGGGTTAGGAACATATTTCCTCAAAGCTGATACATGGATAACATTGTGTACTGCTGCCAGCTGCGGTGGAAGTGCTAAACGATAGGCTAAAGTTCCTATCTTCTCCAAAATCTCATATGGTCCAATATACCTTGGACTCAATTTCCCTTTCTTTCCAAAACGCATAACTCCTCTCATTGGAGCTATTCTCAAAAATACGTGATCACCTATCTCAAAATTCAGTTCCCTTCTTCGATTATCTGCATAACTTTTCTGTCGACTTTGAGCAGTCTTCATTCGCTCCTTTATTTTTCTAACAGCTGCTGCTGTTTGCTCCACAACATCTGGTCCTAAACCAGCTCTTTCACCAACTTCATCACAATGAAGTGGTGTTCTACACTTTCTGCCATAGAGAGCTTCATATGGAGCCATTTGAATCGATGCTTGGAAACTGTTATTGTAGGCAAACTCTACCAGTGGCAATTTCGAATCCCAACTTTCTGAAAAATCCACAATACAAGCTCTGAGCAAATCTTCTAAAATCTGAATCACCCTTTCTGATTTTCCATCAGTCTGGGGGTGAAACGCAGTGCTGAACGTCAACTTTGTACCCATAGCTTTATGCAAAATTTTCCAAAAAGCTGATGTAAATTTAGGATCTCAGTCTGATACAATGGAAACTGGAACTCCATGTAGCCTCACTATTTGCTTAACATATAATTCTGCGTACCTGCTCACCTCATATGTTGTTTTAATTGGTAAGAAATGAGCAGACTTAGTGAGTCTATCAATTATAGCCCAAACGGAGTTATATCCTTGAGCAGTCCTTGGTAATCCAGTCACAAAATCCATCGCTATACTTTCCCACTTCCATTCTGGAATAGGCAGTGGTTTCAATAATCCAGTTGGTCGCTGATGTTCAGCCTTCACCAGCTGACACGTCAAACATTCAGCTACAAATCTAGTAACATCCCTCTTCATTCCTGGCCACCAATACAACTGCTGGAGGTCCTTGTACATTTTCGTACTTCCTGGATGTACTGAATATGGAGCTGTATGATCTTCTTTCAAAAGATCAGCTCTTAAATCATCTACTTGAGGTACCCAGATTCTACCCAAATACCTATAAATTCCATCTTCTGAAAAATAGAGAATGCTGCCTCTTTCTTTATCTTGTTTGACCCATTTCTTCAGTTGTTCATCTTGCAGCTGACCTTCTCGAATTTGATCTAACAAATTTGATCTTACTGAGAGGTCTGCTAAAATCATATTACTGCTGCTGCTGGACACTATCTCGAGTCCAAACCTTTCAATATCAGTCGCCAATGATTCTTGAACAGTTAGTTGCGCTAGTCCTGCTGATTTCCTTCTTAGAGCATCAGCTACCACATTTGCTTTTCCTGGGGGATAACTGATAGTACAATCATAATATTTAACCAGCTCCAACCATCGCCTCTGTCTCATATTCAATTCTTTCTGGGTAAAGAAGTATTTCAGACTTTTGTGATCTGTAAATATCTCACATTTCTCCCCGTATAGGTAATGCCTCCATATCTTAAGGGCAAAGACAACAGCTGCCAGTTCTAAGTCATGCGTTGGGTAATTCTTCTCGTGATCCTTCAGCTGTCTAGATGCTGTTAGAGTAGATGCCCAACTAGCAAACTTGTTCCGTGTGGGTTTTATAGACTCTTGTATATGACAATCTTTATTTATGAAATACGCATTTATTTATGGCATTCTTTATTTTCATTATGTTTATAATGTTAACAATTGTATTGGGTAAAGACCTAGAATACACCATAGTGTATGTTAGGTGTGATAGTGGATATGATGGCTATCATGAAACACATCTAATAGTCACTGTGTATTCTGAATTCGTTCCTAGTCGATTGGGCCGTCAAAATGAGGATAAGACAGCCCGAGCTTGAGACTAGCATCTGCGATGTGAAGTACCATGTTTCATTGGTAGGGAACATTGTGATGTTCTGAGTATGCAGATGGATAGTGACGTGGTGATCTATCGAACTACCCTCGTTCGGACTTTCCAAGTGGTTACCATTTGTCGATTGGAAAAGTCCGAGGTCTTGGTTGTACTGATTAGTCCTCACTACTCGAAACGTCATTGAGGCTCTACATGATAGGCGTCTCACTTTGACCCATTTGCCGACTCACTTGGGGTCATTAGGCGGCGGGATTGGGTGAGGTCCCGATGCATGTAAGAGTCGATGCTTCGTTGTCGAGGATTCATAGCTCGCTTAGATGCGTGGATATCCTATGCTATCTGAGGAGATAATAGTGAATAAATCTCTGGCCAGAGTACTAGAAGTGTTTTAGGTAAATGGGTTTACCTAGTTACACTCTTGATGTCACTATTCGATCTCCAAGATGTATGCATAGCTATCGGATCTATAGCGACTCTCGATTTACCAATGGTCATTGATCTGATCGGGATATATGTGTTGAAAGGACCGTACTGTACGCTAACCACGACCAACTGGTTCTTGAAGGCACTATAAGTGATACCTAAGGGATCATGGGGCGATGTTGCTAGGCGTTTTACCATGATCCGATGGGCATGTCCGAAATTGTGATTTCGGAGCCGCAATGGTTGTGGTCCCACGGCTAGCTGTATCCCTGAACCATTGAGGGTCACACAAGTACTTGATTCATGATTCCCGCACGGAAATTGAGCTCAATGTGTTGAGCATAGGAAGAAGATTTTAGGGAGTGCGACTTCCTAAAAGTCAACAGGGGTCAAATTGCGATTTCCCGCCGTTGAGGGAAAAACTGTCTTTTTGGACTAGGTATCTGAAAAATTGTTTTTCGCATCAT
>KV012855.1:31377-66207 GCA_001598015.1 Dorcoceras hygrometricum
CCTCCATATCTTAAGGGCAAAGACAACAGCTGCCAGTTCTAAGTCATGCGTTGGGTAATTCTTCTCGTGATCCTTCAGCTAGATGCGTATGATATGACTTTACGATCTTGCATCAACACAGCTCCTAGTCCCAATTTAGAAGCATCAGTATAAATTACAAATTTTCCTTCATCAGTTGGAATTGTTAACACAGGTGCTTCAATCAATGCTTGCTTCAATTTGTCAAAACTGTTTTGACATTCAACTGTCCAGTTATATTTCACCTGCTTTCTTGTTAACGTAGTCAGGGGAACAGCAAACTTAGAGAATCCTTGGATAAATCGCCTATAATATCCAGCTAAACCCAAGAAACTCCTTATCTCTGCAACATTCTTTGGTGCTGGCCAGTCGCGAACAGCTTCCACCTTGGCTGGGTCAACTTCTATTCCATCCTTAGAAATTATATGGCCTAAGAATGATAATTTCTCCATCCAGAAATCACATTTGCTAAATTTAGCAAACAACTGCTTATCTTTCAAAATCTGGAGTACGATTCTTAAATGTTGGACGTTCTCCCTTCTGGTCTTAGAATACACTAAGATGTCATCAATGAATACAACTATAAACTGGTCCAAAAATGGTTGAAAGACCCTATTCATTAAATCCATAAAAGTATGGAGCATTCGTAAGTCCAAAAGGCATAACTAAAAATTCGTAGTGACCATACCTAGTTCTAAAGGCTGTTTTGTAAACATCAGCTGCCTTAATCTTTAATGGATGGTAGCCAGACCTCAAGTCAATCTTAGAAAATACTACTGACCCTCTCAACTGGTCGAACAGATCTTCTATCCTGGGTAATGGATACTTATTCTTAATTGTCAATTTATTTAACTCTCGGTAACCTATGCATAACCTCATACTCCCATCCTTCTTCTTAACAAATAAAACAGGGGCTCCCCAAGGGGAAGTACTTGGTCTTATAAACCCCTTTTCCAGCAGATCTTGTATTTGTTCTTTCAGTTCTTTCATTTCTGATGGAGCTAATCTATATGGTGGTCTAGATACTGGAGCAGCTCCTGGAATTTGATCAATTGAAAATTCTAACTCCCTGTCCGGTGGTAATCCCTGGATATCTTCTGGAAAAACCTCAGGGAATCCATTTGCTACTTCTACGGTTTACAGTTGGGGTCTATCAGTCGCTACTAAAGATGATATAACTTGGGGAACTTTATCAATATGCTTGGCTAAAAACTGGAATGACTTTCCTACCGGTGGATTAATATCGACTGTTCGTAGCTTAAAGTCAATTACTACGCCATACATAGTTAGCCAATGTATTCCCACAATCAGATCAAATTCTGGCATCGGTAATACGATTAAATCAGCAGTAATCTTATGTCCTTGAAGTTTGAGTTCTAAACTTCTAAACAGTTCGTGAGATACCAACTTCTCCCCTGATGGTACCGACACACAATAACCTATCATTACTTGCTCCGGCTGGATAGGAAGTTTCTTAACAAATTACTACGCCATACATAGTTAGCCAATGTATTCCCACAATCAGATCAAATTCTGGCATCGGTAATACGATTAAATCAGCAGTAATCTTATGTCCTTGAAGTTTGAGTTCTAAACTTCTAAACAGTTCGTGAGATACCAACTTCTCCCCTGATGGTACCGACACACAATAACCTATCATTACTTGCTCCGGCTGGATAGGAAGTTTCTTAACAAACTCAGTAGCAATAAATGAATGCGTAGCTCCTGAATCTATCAAATCTAGAGAATGGGATCCAGCTATCGAAATTTCACCTGTGACTACTGTCGAGTTTGGAGGAGCTTGTTCAGATGTCATAACAAAAGCTCTGCTGGTCACAAGTTGCTTGAGCTTTGGACAATTTTTCAAAATTTGTCCAGGCATTCCACATTTATAGCAGACGTTTTGTCCAAGTCTGCATTGCCCCATATGATTCTTATGGCACTTAGGACATTCTGTTCTAACATTACCAGCAAGAACAGAGCTTATAGGTTGAATTTGTAGAGGCTTTTGCTCCTGAGGCCTCTGCTGGTTCTTGTTCTGTTTCTTGAATGACCTCTGGTCCTTCTGCTGAAAGGCTTGCCTCTTTTGCTGCCTTTCCTCATCGAGATCCTTCCAATCCCTTTCAACTTGCAGGGCTCTATCCACTGCTTCTCTATAAGTCCTTGGCACGGATAGCCTAACATTCATTTTTAACATAGGCTTCAATCCTTCAATGAAATGATTCAATTTCTCCTCTGGATCTCTTCCAATCAATGGCACAAAGTAGCACCCTTGTTCAAATATACGTGCATATTCTTGCACAGTTGAACTTCCTTGCTTAAGGTTCAAGAAATCCCTTTTCAACTCGGACCTTTTACCAGCTGGGAAGTATTGTTCAAAGAACACTTGCTTAAAATCTGCCCAAGTTAAGTTCAGTAGATCCACAGACAATTTGGCTCCTTCCCACCAAATCATCGCATCTTCCCTCAACATGTAGATAGCGCACCTTGACCTCTAAATCAGACATTTGGAGGTACTCAAAAATAACCTCCATGGATTTAATCCAGCTCTCTGCAACTAGTGGATCAGTAGTACCACTAAATTCCTTAGGTTTATGTCGTCTGAAATTCTCCTAGGGATCATCATTACTTGATCCCCTACTGCTGGAAGATTGGCCATTGCCTCTATTATTTTACTCTACCAGCAGTCGCAACAATTGAGTGATATTAGTATTATTATCACTATCAGTTTATTCTAAAGGAATAATTCTTCTAGTTCTTCCTCTTCCTGCCATTCTATATTCTATAGCCCGTAATCCACCACATATATCAGTGTTATAGTAGATGCCCAACTATCCAACTTGTGGCGTGTGGGTTCATAGACTCTTATATGAAACAATCTTTAAATATGATATTCACATTTATTTATGGCATTCTTTACTTTCATTGTGTTGTATGATGATTAACAATTGCGTTGAGTAAAGACCTAGAATGCACTGTAGTGTATGTTAGATATGATAGTTGGTATGACGGCTATCATGAAACACATCTAATAGTCACTGTGTATTCTGAACACGTTCCTAGTCGATTGGGCCGTCAAAACGAGGATAAGGCCGCCCGAGCTCGAGACTAGTTTCTGCGATGCGAAGTACCATGTTTCATTGGTAGGGAACATTGTGATGTTTTGAGCATGCAGATAGATAGTGACCTGGTGATCTATCGAACTACCCTCGTTCGGATTTTCCAAGTGGTTACCATTTGTCGAGTGGATAAGTCCGGGGTCTTGGTTGTACTAATTAGCCCTCACGACTCGAAACGTCATTGAGACTCTACATGATAGGCGTCTCACTTTGACCCATTTGCTGACTCACTTGGGGTCGTTAGGCGGCGGGATTGGGTGAGGCCCCGATGCATGTAGGAGTCGATGCATCATTGTCGAGGATTCACCGCTCGCAGACATGCGTGGATATCCTATGTTATCTGAGGAGACGATAGTGTATAAATCTCTGGCCAGAGTACTAGAAGTGTTTCTGGTAAATCGGTTTACCTAGTTACACTCGCGATGTCACTATTCGATCTCCAATATGTGTGCAT
The DNA here is from genome assembly GCA_001598015.1 of Dorcoceras hygrometricum. NCBI lineage: Eukaryota > Viridiplantae > Streptophyta > Magnoliopsida > Lamiales > Gesneriaceae > Dorcoceras > Dorcoceras hygrometricum. The sequence continues at coordinate 34,969 of KV012855.1, forward strand.
AGCTATCGGATCTATAACGACTCTCGATTTACCAATGGTCGTTGATCTGATCGGGATATATGGATTGAAAGGACCGTACTGTACTCTAACCATGACCAACTGGTTCTTGCAGGCACTATCAGTGATACCTAGGGGATCATGGGGCGATGTTGCTAGATGCTTTACCATGATCCAATGGGCAAGTTCGAAATTATGATTTCGGAGCCGCAATGGTTGTGGGCCCACGGCTAGCTGTATCCCTGAACCATTGAGGGTCACACAAGAACTGGATTCAAGATTCCCGCACGGAAACTGAGCTCAATGTGTTGAGCACTTGAGGAGGATTTTAGGGAGTGCGACTTCCTAAAAGTCAACAGGGGTCAAATCGTGATTTCCCACTGTTGAGGGGCAAAACTGTCATTTTGACTAAGTGATCTGAAAAATCGTTTTTCGCATCATAATATTCAGTTTTGGAAACTGAGTCGATCGGTCCAATCTGATCGTAGATCGTAGTTATGATGAAACGGTAATGAATTAAACGAAAACGGCTAGCTGTATCCCTGAACCATTGAGGGTCACACAAGAACTGGATTCAAGATTCCCGCACGGAAACTGAGCTCAATGTGTTGAGCACTTGAGGAGGATTTTAGGGAGTGCGACTTCCTAAAAGTCAACAGGGGTCAAATCGTGATTTCCCACTGTTGAGGGGCAAAACTGTCATTTTGACTAAGTGATCTGAAAAATCGTTTTTCGCATCATAATATTCAGTTTTGGAAACTGAGTCGATCGGTCCAATCTGATCGTAGATCGTAGTTATGATGAAACGGTAATGAATTAAACGAAACGAATGTTCATATAGGGACTTGGGCCTGACCCAAGTCCAATGGGCCGGTTCAAGACCAAGTATATTTAATATATACACTAATGTGATTAGGGCTTAAGCAATTGATTACAACTATACTAAAACCCTAGCCTCCAAAGATTACCTCTCGGCCACCTCCCTCCTCTCCAAGCCTCACGCCGCCGCCGTGCTTGCCACGCGCCTCCGCCGCCGCCTTCCCTCGCCGGACTTGTTCCGGCCATCATGAAGAGGAGTTTTCGTCCGTGCTGATCTCGTCAGGCCATCTAGTGCAGGATGACGAAGGAACCTTGCTTCCGGTCGTGGACTTGATTAGACGTAATCTACCGCCGCCTACCGTTTGAAGTGCCGGTTTCCTCGTGAAACTGGTCGGAGCCAGGCGTATAGATGCCAACAAGGTAACAATAAAAGAACCCCCTATGAATGGTTTGTTGATTTTAATTGTATTGAACGTTTCCCGCCGCCAATTTTTAAACTTCCGCTGCGCCGCCGGGAGACGGGATCCGGATCCGCCACCGCTTTTTCCAACAGTGGTATCGGATCCTTCAATACAATTGTTGCCTGAATTGCATGGATTTCAATTGTTTCAAAATCAGATCAAACAAAAACAAAAAAAAATTAAAACGGCCACGGCGCCGCCGTGCATGGCGGCGCCCCCTCCGCCGCGAACATATGCGCGCGCGCTGGCCGCGAGTAGCGGCTGCCTGCTGGGCGTTGCTCCACGCATGGAGGCCGAGAAGTTGGCCGACCGATCGCTGCTGGTTGGCCGAGAAGTTCACGCAAGATGTTGCGCCACGGCCAGGAACATCGCCAGCCATCCTGCTGCACTTGGCGCGGCCAGCGTGCGGCCGTGTGTCGCACGCTGTGCGATGGCGGCGACCGCCGGTCGGGGTTTTCGGCAGCCGGTTGCGACCTGTTTTGACTTCTGAATTTTGTTCAGGCCTGTCCCGGGCAGCCCATGAAGTTTTTGTGTCGATATTCGATATCGGGCCCAATTTGGTCGATTTTGAAATTTTTGAGATTTTGGGCTCAAAATTGTTTTAGGCCCAATATGATGCAATTAAAATAGATATTAATTAGATTGATTGCATGATTGGGATGATCGAGAGCCATGCCCCAATGTGTTAGGTGTATGCTTTAGGTTTTGTGATTTCGGTTATATTTAATATTGTTGATTATCATTTATAAAAGTGGGTCTGTTTGTGGCCCGTTCCCACCCCTTAAAATGTATCCCTTATTTGTCATGGAAATGTAATTGTAAATTACTAGACTTAGTGGAAGGACTTTTGAAGATGGTGGGCCCGATGACGATCAAAGATATTGAAGACCGTAGATCTGTAAAAACCGGAAGCAAATGTAATAGGATTGCATTGCATATTGCATTTCACCTAGGATTGGACCCAGGTCTGTGATTGGCGACCACGGACCGCATAGCTCTCGCGATCGATCATCCCAATGTTTATATATGTGATATATAGTTAGTTGAATCCGCATGATTTAAATATGATTTAAAATATATTGCATGAGGCCAAACTTTTCGAAAATAAAATCCCTCGTTTTAAATACGATTTAAAACTAATATCAAGATAAAAGTTTACTTGATAAACTAAATGGAATTAATTTTTTAAATTATCCATACCTTCCATCTACAATGGGTGTACGCCGATGCTACCCGTATACATGGCCCGGCTCATATTATTGAGGGGGTCATGTATGTCGTAAAGATGTCCATGCCATTGACAATTGTTGTGAATCGGTTGGAACTCCCTTTAACGTTGGCTCATATTATTGGGGACGTTAAGGGGACCGTCCTTCACGACTCAACATTGATGGGTCATCTTGACACGTGATAGTAAACGGCGTCATATTATTGGGCCCTTACTGGACGTGAGGTGAATACATGGAGGTTGCACCGGTTGCAATCGGAAACTACCTTTTAGGGATCATGGATGGCTGATATTATTCGGGTCCATGATCTCTTGATTGGGCTCCGTGTACCCACTAAAGAAACATGCTTTCTTGATTTCATTAGAGGGTGGTGAAATCGTTAAAATAGTGGGAGGGTAATTCATAAAACTAAACGACCTTGTTTTATGTCTTAGCGATTATTTCATATATAGTTAGTAATGCATGTCTGTTTTTCTTTTCAGTATAAACTGCTTTATAATGTCTTCGATCAAAAACCCACTCGCTGCTATACTAGATAGCAACAAGTTCACCGGTCTGAACTACCCAGACTGGCTCCGCAACCTCAACATTGTGTTGGCTTTGGAGAAGCTCCTCTATACGATAGACAAGAGCCCTCCGGAGGAAACCCCTGCCGATATCAGCCCTGAGGAGCTGATTACGGTTAAATAATGGCGGGACGACGAGCTTAAGACTCGATGCTATGTGACAAAGAACTGTACGGGGAGAACTCTCGACATGAGAGGTTCACGGCTGTCAAGGAGCTTATGACGAGCCGCATGCGCGATGGGACTTCGGTCCGCGAGCATGGGGTTCGTATGAATGGGCTCGTTGAAAAGCTGTCGGGCCTTGATATCGCACTTCCACACGAGCTGTCGGTGGATGTACTTCTCCTCTCACTGCCTACTGCATTCGACCCCTTTGTGGTCAACTTCAACATGAACAAGCTGGCAGCCACCCTTGAAGAGGTGGTTAACATGCTTGTAGTGTTTGAAGGAACCATAAAGAAGGACAAGCCCGTCCTCCTTATGGGCTCTTCTTCCTCTGCGAAGAAGGGGCCCAGACGCAAGGGAAAGAAGCGTTCTGCCCCTGCATAGGAGGAAAATCCCACCAAGAAGCCAAAGGCAAAGGCTTCCATGCCAAACAAGCATGAGGATGTTTGCCACCACTGCCACAAGCCTGGGCATTGGAGGAGGAACTGCAAGGAGTACCTCGAGCAGTTGCGAACCGCGAAAGGTATGTTCTATATCGAAATAAATATGTCTCTTAATTCGACTTCTTGGGTACTTGATACCGGATGTGGATCTCATATATGCAATGTTTTGCAGGTGATGACAAGAAGCCGACGTCTTAGAGAGGGTGAGACCCACTTGAGGCTTGGCAAAGGAGCAAGAGTTGCTGCAGTAGCTATAGGAGATATTTATTTATTTCTGTCTTCCGATTTTAAGTTGTTATTGAGAAACGTTTTGTTTGTTCCTGAATTAATAAAGAACATTATTTCTGTTTCTATTCTTGATAGTGATGGATATTCTTGTATGTTTGCTAATTCAATTTGCAATATTTACAAGAATGAATGTTTAATTGGAATTGGGGAACGCGAAAACGATTTATACACCTTAAAATTAAAAGACGTTCCAACTCACGATGTTGAAACACATACAACAACGATTAAAAGGAAACACGATAACTTGAACACAGCACAACTTTGGCACGCTAGGCTAGGTCATATTTCTCTAAGTAGGATGAACAAGTTAGTTAAGAGTGACATGTTTGATCTGTCATACATTAACTCCCTACCGACTTGTGAGTCTTGTCTTAAGGGAAAGATGACTAAGCAACCCTTCAAGGGCAAGGGTGAGCATGCTCAAGGCCTATTGGATTTGATCCATACTGATGTGTGCGGCCCATTTAGTATTGGTACTAAGTATGGTCACACGTACTTCATCACCTTTACCGACGATTACTCTAGGTATGGGTACTTGTACTTAATGAAGCACAAGTCTGAATCCTTTGAAAGGTTCAAAGAATTCAAGGCTGAATTAGAAAATCAATTAGGCAAAAGTATTAAAGCACTTCGATCCGATCGAGGTGGTGAATACTTGAGTGCTGAATTTCAAGACTATCTAAAAGAGAATGGGATTCTCGCACAGTGGACCCCTCCGGCCACACCACAGCTCAATGGTGTAGCGGAGCGTCATAATCGAACCCTGTTAGACATGGTTTGATCTATAATGATCTTCACTGACCTTCCAACCTCGTTTTGGGGCTATGCGCTCGAAACGGCGGTAATGTTGTTGAACAATGTCCACACTAAGGAAGTGGATAAGACTCCATATGAGATATGGATGGGCAAACCACCCAAGTACTCATTTATGAGGATTTGGGGATGTCCTGCTTACGTGAAGCAGACAGTGGGAGATAAGCTGGATACGAGATCCATCTTATGCTACTTCATTGGGTATCCAAAGAATTCCATTGGATACTACTTCTACTATCCAAGTGAAACAAAAGTGTTTGTTTCTAGGAATGCCACCTTTATGGAAAGGGAATTTCTACTTGATACAAAGGGCGGAATAGTAGAACTCGAAGAGGTTCGAGAACCAACTGAAGTACCAAGTGAATCTCCTGCACCTCCAGAGCCAGTACCAGAAATGGTCGCACCTAGGAGATCCGAAAGGGTTCCTAGGGCTCCTGAGAGATACGATTTTCTCCTTGAAGATGATCATGGTGATCAAGTTGTTGGATCTGATCCAAGAACTTTCAAGGAGGCAATTTCCGATGCAAATTCTAATTTGTGGCTTGAAGCAATGCAGTCTGAGTTAGACTCGATGCATGCTAACTCGAAGAGGTTCGAGAACCAACTGAAGTACCAAGTGAATCTCCTGCACCTCCAGAGCCAGTACCAGAAATGGTCGCACCTAGGAGATCCGAAAGGGTTCCTAGGGCTCCTGAGAGATACGATTTTCTCCTTGAAGATGATCATGGTGATCAAGTTGTTGGATCTGATCCAAGAACTTTCAAGGAGGCAATTTCCGATGCAAATTCTAATTTGTGGCTTGAAGCAATGCAGTCTGAGTTAGACTCGATGCATGCTAACCAAGTTTGGACTCTTGTTAATCCTCCCGAAGGAATTGTTCCTATTGTGTGCAAATGGGTATACAAGAGAAAACTTGGGCCTGATGGTAAGGTAATGACCTACAAGGCACGACTGGTCGTCAAAGGTTACACTCAAATGAAAGGTGTTGACTATGATGAAACCTTTTCACCAGTCGCAATGTTCAAGTCAATTAGAATCTTACTTTCCATAGCCGCATGGTACGACTATGAGATATGGCAAATGGATGTGAAAACTGCGTTCCTCAATGGAAACATTAAGGAAGAGATCTATATGACGCAGCCTGAGGGTTTCACATCTGTTGGAAGCGAGCATAAGGTATGCAAACTTCAGAGATCGATCTACGGTCTCAAAAAAGCATCGCAAAGTTGGAACCTGAGATTCGATGAAACAATTAAGGAATTTGTTTTCATCAAGAATCCCGAGGAGCCATGTGTTTATAAGAAGGTAGTTAAAAGCGCTGTGACATTTCTCGTACTTTATGCTGATGACATTCTACTCATTGGGAATGATGTAGGAATGCTGCAATCAACTAAAGTCTGGTTGTCTAGTAGATTTTCGATGAAGGACATGGGTGAAGCATCCTATATTCTTGGAATACAGATCTATCGGGATAGATCGAAACGGATGCTCGGACTCACCCAGGCCACCTAAATTGATACCATACTTAAGAGGTTCTCTATGGAAGAGTGTCAGGCCTCGTGCTTTAAACAGACAACACATGCGGAAGCTATCAAAAAGTGGGTAAAATTTTCGCTTTTAGGCCCGACGGTTTTAAACATATAATTTAAAATACAACAATACTTAAAATATGTTTCCCAATACATAAAACAACCAACAATAAAGCATACATAATTCAAACATGTATCAGACTCCCCTACAGGTACAACAACAAAGCGCAGGGCATCCCCCTGGCTAACTGATACATATATATAAGTATGCTATATGCAACTGGGACACGCTAGCCACCTCCTGGGGCACCAACAGCTGGGTTAAAACCACGACCAGCTGTAGAACCTGGGTTTCCTGAAAAAAATGCAACAAAGAAACAAACCAAGTCCCGGAGGGACATGGGGTCAAACCCCAGTACGGAGAGCAACAATACAACAACAATAAACAGCAAGGAATAAAATGCAGATGCTATGCATGAAACGCCGAATAACAATGGAAGGCTCGACCCTCAAGGGAGCTAAGGAACTCAAACATAGCTCCAAGAATCATCAACAACATACAGTGGCTACGGAGTGTGTTCACAGTGTGGTAGAGAGCCACTCGCCATGACACTACACCCACTTACCAGATGCATCAGACAACTCAACCTGCTGTTGCCTCGCCCATGAACTGTGGTAGTTAACCACTCGGCGCATGGTGGCTACGATCCCAGCAGGGATATGAGAGTGTGGTATTGCCGCTCGCCCTCACATCTGTTAGAGTAGATGCCCAACTAGCCAACTTGTGGCGTGTGGTTTTATAGACTTTTGTATATGACAATCTTTATATATGATATTCGCATTTATTTATATGGCATTCTTTACTTTCATTGTGTTGTATAATGATTAACAATTGCGTTGATTAAAGACCTAAAATGCACTAAAGTGTATGTTAGATGTGATAGTGGGTATGACGGCTATCATGAAACACATCTAATAGTCACTGTGTATTCTGAACATGTTCCTAGTCGATTGGGCCGTCAAAATGAGGATAAGGCCGCCCGAGCTTGAGACTAGTATCTGCGATGCGAAGTACCATGTTTCATTGGTAGGGAACATTGTGATGTTCTGAGCATGCAGATAGGTAGTGACCTGGCGATCTATCGAACTACCCTCGTTCGGACTTTTCAAGTGGTTACCATTTGTCGAGTGGATAAGTCCGAGGTCTTGGTTGTATTGATTAGTCCTCATGAATTGAAACGTCATTGAGACTCTACATGATAGGCGTCTCACTTTGACCCGTTTGCCGACTCACTTGGGGTCATCAGGCGGCGGGATTGGGTGAGACCCCGATGCATGTAGGAGTCGATGCATCGTTGTCGAGGATTCACCGCTCGCAGACATGCGTGGATATCCTATGCTATCTGAGGGGATAATAGTGTATAAATCTCTGGCCAGAGTACTAGAAGTGTTTTAGGTAAATGTGTTTACCTAGTTACACTCGCGATGTCACTATTCGATCTCCAAGATGTACGCATAGCTATTGGATCTATAGAGACTCTCGATTTACCAATGGTCGTTGATCTGATCGGGATATATGAATTGAAAGGACCGTACTGTACGCTAACCACGACCTACTGGTTCTTACAGGCACTATCAGTGATACCTAGGGGATCATGGGGCGATGTTGATAGACGCTCTTACCATGATCCGTTGGGCAAGTCCAGAATTGTGATTCCGGAGCCACAATGGTTGTGGGCCCACGGCTGGCTGTATCCCTGAACCATTGAGGGTCACACAAGTACTGGATTCGAGATTCCCACACGGATACTCAGCTCAATCTGTTGAGCATGATAAGTGTATTTTGGGAAGTGCGACTTCCTAAAAGTCAACAGGGGTCAATCGTGATTTCCGCTGTTGAGGGGCAAAACCGTCATTTTGCACTGGGGTTCTGAAAAATGGTTTTTTAGATCATAGTATTCAGTTTTGGAAACTGAGTCGATCGGTCCGATTTGATCGGCGATCGGAGTTACGATGAAGTCACGATGATGGGGATGAACTGAATGTTCATCCGTTGGACCCGGGCCCGTTGGGCCGGTCCAATTCCATCATCAAGTCTACTGAAGGTAGAATTAGACTTCATTAACTTACAACATAACACAACTAAACCCTAAACCTAGCAATAAGCGCCGCCTCCCTTCCTCTCCTCACGCCGCCGTCGCCGCCGCTAGCCGCCGCCACCGCCGCCATTCACCGGACTTGCGAGGAAAACCCTAAACCCTAAACTTTTCGAGGAGAATCCGTTGGCGATAAAATCCTTCAGTCTTGTAGTGCAGGCTGATCGGAGGGAGATCGTTTCCGGTCGTGGACCTGATTGACGTTATCTACCGCCGCCTACCGTGAAGTGCCGGTTTCCTCGTGAAACTGGTCGGAGCCAGGCACGAGTTGCCAGAAAGGTAGCCCCGAGAAACACCCTATGAATGTCATATTGTGTTAGTTTAGAATTGTATTGATCGTCTCTCGGCCAAATTTTTGTTCTTCCGTTGCCTCGCCGGGAGGCGTGATCCGGATCCGCCGCGGTTCCCCAACAGTGGTATCAGAGCCAAGGTTCGGATCTGATCAATACATCATTGCCATATTGTATCTAATGTCTCGATTTTTCAGAAACAAAATCAAAATTTTGGCTGGAAACGCCGCGGCGCCGCCGCGCATCGTGGCGCCCCACCGCGCGCTGGCCGCGGATTCATGGGCGTTCGCTGGGCGCTGCCTCGCGCTGTGGCGCGCACTTGTTGCGCAACCAGTAGGCGGCCGATGACCAAGACTTGCGTGCAAATTGTTGCGCTGATCGGAGGCTGGTCGATGGCTGTGGAGCGCAGCGTGCGCGATGATGCGCGCATATCACGGCGGCGCGCGGCCTTGTTTCGCGCGCAAAATTCGTTGATGCGGCGGCCGCTGCTCCGACGATGCTCCGGCAATGTCGTGACGGCTGAATTCTCCTAGGGTTCTGTTCGGGCCTGTCCCGGGCAGCCCGTGAAGTTTTCGGGCCGATATTCGATATCGGGCCCGTTTTGGTCGATTTTGAAATTTTGAGATATTTGGGACTAGAATAGTTTTAAGCCCAATTTGATACAATTAAAATTGAAAAATACGATTTTAATTTTGAAATATGATTTTATAAATTAAATATGATTTTGTTGATTAAAATTTGATTTTATCGATAAAATACGATTTTATTTATAAAATACGATTTCGTAATTAAAATATGATTTTGTGGATAACTAATTGGATTATTTAATTTATGTATGTTAATTAGATTATCTGCATGATTGGGATGATCGAGAGCCGTGCCCAATTTGTTAGGTGTATGCGATAGGTTTTTGTGATTCGGTTGTATTAATATCATTGATTATCATTTGAAGTGAGCCTGTTTGTGGCCCGTTCCCACCCCTTGATAAATGTATTCCTTATATGTCATGGTAAATTTAAATGTAAAATTACTAGATTTAGTGGGAGGACATCCGAAGACGGTGGAGATGACGATCAAGATATTGAAGACCGAAGATCTGTAAAACCGGAAGCATTGTAATAGGATTGCATTGCATATTGCATTACCCTGGATTGGACCCAGGTCCGTGACTGGCAAACACGGACCTCATAGCTCTCGCGATCGATCATCCCAATATTTATATATGTGATATATATTTTAATTGAATCCGCATGTTGCATGTTTTAAATTTGATTTAAAATAAATGCATGAGACCAAATTTTCAAAAATGAAATCCCTCGTTTTAAATATGATTTAAAACTTATATCAAGAAAAATGTTTATTTGATAAACTAAAGGGTATTTAAATTTGTTCAAATTTCCCTACCTTCCATCAACAATGGGTGTACGTCGATGCTACCCGTATACATGGCCCGGCTCGTATTATTGAGGGGGTCATATATGCCGGAAAGCTGTCCACGCCATTGAAAATTGTTGTGAGTTCGGTTAGAACTCCCTTTAACGTTGGCTCATATTATTAGGGATGTTAAGGGGACCGTCCTTCACGACTCAACATTGATGGGTCATCTTGACACGTGATGGTAAACGGCGTCATATTATTGGGCCCTTACTGTACGTGAGGTGAATACATGGATGTTGCACCGGTTGTAATCGGAAACTACCTTTTGGGGGTCAAGGATGGCTGATATTATTCGGGTCCATGATCGCTTGATTGGGCTCCGTGTACCCACTAAAGAAACTTGATTTCTCGATTTCATTAGAGGGTGGTGAAATCGTTAAAATAGTGGGAGGGTAATTCATAAAACTTAACGACCTTGTTTTATGTCTTAGCGATTATTTTATATAGTTAGTGATGTTTGTCTGCTTTCTTTTCAGTATTACTGCATATAAAATGGTTTCGATGAAAAACCCACTCGCTGCTATACTGGATAGCAACAAGTTCACCGGTCTGAACTACCAAGACTGGCTCCGCAACCTCAATCTTGTATTGGCTTCGGAGAAACTTCTTTATGTGATAGGGAAGAGTCCTCCGAAGGAAGCCCCTGCCGATATCAGCCCTGAGGAGCTGATACCGCTTAAACAATGGAGGGACGACGAGGTTAAAGCTCGATGCTATGTGATAGCGTCGATGTCCAATGAAATGCAACGGTGCTTTGAGAAGACAAAGTATGCTGCTGAGATACGTTTTCATCTCAAAGAACTGTACGGGGAGAACTCTCGACATGAGAGGTTCACGGCTGTCAAGGAGCTTATGACAAGCCGCATGCGCGATGGGACTTCGGTCTGCGAGCATGGGGTTCGTGTGATTGGGCTCGTTGAAAAGCTGTCGGGCCTTGATATCGCACTTCCACACGAGCTGTCGGTGGATGTACTTCTCCTCTCGCTACCCACTGCATTTGACCCCTTTGTGGTCAACCTCAACATGAACAAGCTGACAGCCACCCTTGAAGAGGTGGTTAACATGCTTGTAGTGTTTGAAGGGACCATAAAAAAGGACAAACCCGTCCTCCTTTTGGGCTCTTTTTCCTCTGCGAAGAATGGGCCCAGACGCAAGAGCAAGAAGCGTTCTGCTCCTGCGAAGGAGGAAAAGTCCGCCAAGAAGCCAAAGGCAAAGGCTTCCAAGCCAAACAAGCATGAGGATGTTTGCCACCAATGCCACAAGCCTGGGCATTGGAGGAGGAACTGCAAGGAGTACCTCGAGCAGTTGCGAACTGCGAAAGGTATGTTCTATATTGAAATAAATATGTCTCTTAAATCGACTTCTTGGGTACTTGATACCGGATGTGGATCTCATATCTGCAATGATTTGTAGGTGATGACAAGAAGCCGAGAGGGAGGAAGGGGGGCGGCGCCTTTTGTGTGATGGAGGCTAGGTTTAGTTGTGTAGTGTGTGATTAATTAGCCATAGATGTAACTCATATAATTATAAGTTAATCATGGGCTTGAACCGGCCCATTGGACTTCGGTCAGGCCCAAGTCCATATGAACATTCGGTTCATTTAAATCACTGCGGTTTCATCATAACTCCGATCGACGATCAGATCGGACCGATCGACTCAGTTTCAAAAACTGAATATTATGATGTGAAAAACAATTTTTCAGATTCCTAGTCCAAAATGACAGTTTTTCCCCTCAACAACGGGAAATCGCTATTTGACCCCAGTTGACTTTTAGGAAGTCGCACTCCCTAAAATCCTCCTCAAGTGCTCAACACATTGAGCTCAGTTTCCGTGTGGGAATCATGAATCCAGTACTTGTGTGACCCTCAATGGGTCAGGGATACAGCTAGCCGTGGGCCCACAACCATTGTGGTTCCGAGGTCATAATTTCGGACTTGCCCAACGGATCATGGTAAAGCGCCTAGCAACATCTCCCTATGATCCCTTAGGTATCACTGATAGTGCCTACAAGAACCAGTTGATCGTGGTTAGCGTACAGTACGGTCCTTTCAACACATATATCCCGATCAGATCAACGACCATTGGTAAATCGAGAGTCGCTAGAGATCCGATAGCTATGCATACATCTTGGAGATCGAATAGTGACATCGCGAGTGTTACTAGGTAAACCCATTTACCTAAAACACTTCTAGTACTCTGGCCAGAGATTTATACACTATTATCTCCTCAGATAGCATAGGATATCCACGCATGTAAGCGAGCGATGAATCCTCGACAACGAAGCATCGACTCCTACATGCATCGGGATCTCACCCAATCCCGCCGCCTAATGACCCCAAGTGAGTCGGCAAACGGGTCAAAGTGTGACGCCTATCATGTAGAGTCTCAATGACGTTTCGAGTCATGAGGACTAATCAGTACAACCAAGACCTCGGACTTATCCACTCGACAAATGGTAACCACTTGGAGAGTCCGAACGAGGGTAGTTCGATAGATCACCAGGTCACTATCCATTCGAACTACCAGGTCACTATCCATCTGCATGCTCAGAACATCACAATGTTCCCTACCAATGAAACATGGTACTTCGCATCGCAGATGCTAGTCTCAAGCTCGGGCGGCCTTATCCTCATTTTGACTGTCCAATCGACTAGGAATGTATTCAAAATGTACAATGACTATTAGAAGTGTTTCATGATAGCCGTCATACCCACTATCACATCTAACATACACTATGGTGCATTCTAGGTCTTTATCCAACACAATTGTTAACATTATAATCATAATGAAAATAAATAACGCCATAAACAAATGCGAATATCATATATAAAGACTGTCATATACAAGAGTCTATAAACCCACACGCCACAAGTTGGCTAGTTGGGCATCTACTCTAACAACCGATCCCTGCAACTTATCGAACAGTCATCAATCCTCGGCAAAGGGTACTTGTTCTTCACCGTCGCTTTATTCAACTGTCTGAAATCCACACACATCCTCATAGACCCATCCTTCTTCTTCACAAAAAGAATCGGAGCTCCCCAAGGCGACATACTAGGTCTAATGAAGTCTTTATCTGATGCAGGAATATTTTTAGGTTACTCAGCAGTGAGCAAGGCGTATAGAGTATTCAACAGCAGAAGCTTAACTGTTGAGGAATCCGCTCATGTGGTTTTCGATGAAACTAGTTTCAAGTCAAATTCAGCTGCGAGCCTTCATGACTTGTGCTCACATCTGGAATCAACATCCCTTGAGGAATCAGACGATTACATGGCAAAAAGAACATCAGCTGAGGGGGAACAACCAGCATTGGTCACAACGCACAACAATATTCAACAAGATCCAACAGGTAATCCAGTTGTTATTGATTTAACTAACGTGGATCAGCCGCAGGATCGAATTACTAGTGCACCAACTGCTGGAGGAGAAGCGTCGAAGAATCAAGATAATATACAATCAGACGACGCTCAACCAACGACTGGACAACCAGCTGCAAGCAATTTTCAATTGGTATCACGTTCACCAGCTGGACAACCAGTCGCGACACCTTCTCAATTGGCATCAAGACCACCGACTGGTGAACCAATCGCAAGAAATCATCAATTGGTATCATCGGCTGATCAATCAGTCGCGGTCACATCTCGACAATTGGAAGCATACGCGGTGGCCAACAATGGACAACATCAATTCACGACTTCTGATCCAGTCGTTGCTAACCATCCAGCAACACAGAGGGAACAACAAAGAACAAATCCCATTGGACTTGATCTCCGGTGGAATAGAAATCATCCACCTGAGCAAGTCATAGGTAATTTCGAATCCCCTGTTCGCACGTGAGGCCAGCTATCTCAGTATGATCATTTTGATGCTGCTTTTCTTTAGCATATAGAACCTAAGGTAATAGATGAGGCCTTAGAAGACCGAAGTTGGATAGATGCTATGCAAGAGGAACTCAATCAATTTGAACGCAATAAAGTATGGACACTTGTACCTAGACCTAATATTCATTCAGTGATAGGAACACGTTGGGTCTTTAGGAATAAACTGAATGAAGATGGAGTAGTAACACGAAATAAGGCTAGGCTGGTTGCACAAGGCTTTAGGCAAATGGAAGATATATACTTTGATGAGACCTTTGCACCAGTAGCAAGATTAGAGGCCATACGTATGTTCCTTGCATATGCTGCATATAAAGACTTCAAGGTCTTTCAAATAGATGTCAAGAGTGCCTTTCTAAATGGCGTCTTGACAGAGGAAGTGTATGTTGCACAACCACCTGGCTTCATAAATCATACAAATCACTTCAAGGTCTTTCAAATAGATGTCAAGAGTGCCTTTCTAAATGGCGTCTTGACAGAGGAAGTGTATGTTGCACAACCACCTGGCTTCATAAATCATACAAATCCAGATTTTGTTTACAAACTGGACAAGGCTCTATACGGTTTGAAGCAAGCACCCAGAGCCTGGTATGATACACTCACTAATATTCTTCTTGAGCATAAGTTCACTATAGGCACAGTAGATAAGACGTTGTTTAAATTTGTTAAGGATGATCACGTCTTATTAGTTCAGATTTATGTTGACGATATTATTTTTGGGTCAACTAACCCCAAACTGTGCAAGAAATTTTTCAAGCTCATGCAGGATAAATCGAGATGAGCATGATGGGGGAGCTAACTTTCTTTTTGGGCTTACAAGTTCGCTAGTTGGAGAATGGAACATTCATCAACCAGGCGAAATATACAAAATAACTGCTGAAGAAAATTTGGAATTGAAAATAGTTCAGCAGCAGCGACTCCCATGAGCTCCACAATCAAACTCCACAAAGATGAAGCTGGAACTGCCACAGAGGTATCTTTGTATCGTGGTATTATAGGCTCTTTGCTATATTTGACTGCTAGCAGACCAGACATCATGTTTGCTGTCTGTATGTGTGCTAGATTCCAAGCAGAGCCAAAGCAATCGCATTAAATTGCTGTAAAGCGAATATTGAAATATTTTAAGGGTACTCCTAACGTGGGTCTTTGGTATCCCAAAGACTCCGGCTTTCATCTAATCGGTTACAATGATGCAGACTACGCAGGGTGCAGGATTGATCGCAAAAGCACCAGTGGAACGTGTCAATTATTAGGGGATCGACTGATCTCCTGGTTTAGTAAGAAGCAGACATCAATTGCCACGTCAACATCCGAAGCAGAGTATCTTGCTGCTGGCAGTTGTTGCGCTCAAATCCTCTGGATTCAACATCAATTGAAGGATTACGGCATTGATGCTTCCGAAGATCCTATTTTCTGTGACAACACCAGTGCAATAGCAATCACTCAGAACCCTGTGTTGCATTCACGGACCAAGCACATCGATATCAGGAATCACTTTATAAGGGACCACGTGCTCAAGAAGGACGTTAGGTTGGAATACGTGTCGACGAAGCAACAAGTTGCTGACATCTTCACAAAACCTCTGCCAGACGCTAAGTCTTCTTATTTTAGAAACATATTAGGTCTCCTTGAATTTCCATGATATGTCTGTGCGCTAACAAATTTGCAGATTGAAAACCTTTGTCTACCTCAGCTGCAAGTCTTTTGTTCAGGGGGAACAATAGACTACCAGTCGAGGGAAGCAACTTACGTTGGATAATACCAGTCGCAAGATACCAGTTGCAAGATCCCAGTCGCAAGGTACCAGTCGCAGATTATACCAGTCGCAAGGTACCCGTCGCAGAGTATGCCAGTCGCAGGTATGTACCAGTCGCAGGGGGAACCAAGATCTAGATTTTTAAGTGTGACGTCGACTGAATATGTTGCGTCTGAACACCCAGACGTTGAATATATACAGTTGTTACTTATTTGTGACCAGATTTTGCCTACCTGGAGATATATTAAATTCCAGCTGCAAGGTTAATAAACCAGACGCAGCAGTTGTGACTTATTAAATTTTGGCGCGCATGTTTTTAAATATTTTCTTTTTCATGTACGGGTAAAATATTTTCAAGTCATTTCCAAAAATAGTACATGCCATTGGATGATTGACACGTGTTTTTGTCATCATTTCAACAGTCACATTGACACCGTTCCCAATCTTTTACCTTTTCATATTCTATATATATATGACGTTACACTGTTCATCTTCTCTTACCTTGCAAATTTGTTCTCTACTATTCTCGTATTGTCTCTGCACAGTCTTTTGTAAATCATCTTTTCAGGAAATCTCTCATCTCATATTCATCAGAAATAGCCTCTTCATTGATCAGCAATAGCCACCATGTTGATTTCGACTCCGTATTTGGGATGGACGACGCCACTATAACACAGATGTTTGAGCTGCTCATCGCAACGGGGTTAAAAGATTTTTTGGGTTGACCAGTTTTGTGTACTATGAGGCTGCACTGATAGAGTTTTTCGAAAATGGGTCCGTTCGAGAAGACGGAGTGGTGGTCAGCACCATTAGGGGCATAAATGTTGAGATCTCTGAGGGAATGCTTGCGACGGTGTTCGGTCTTCCGACTGAGGGTTTAACCGATGTGTCAGACGTTCCTAAGGACTTGATGTTTGATGCGAGGATTCTGTTTTCTGAATCCGAAGAACAAGTAAGTATTTCATGTTTCAAAAAGGAATGAAAATCGAATATCGTCTTCTCCATGATATTATGGCAAATACGCTCTTTGTCAAAGCTGGGTCGTTCGATGCTGTGACCCGCGAGCGATTCATGATTATGACAGCCATCATGTTTTATGTGAAAATCAATTGGGGTAGTCTGTTATTTGGTGTCTTGAAGGCAATGGTCACGCCTGGGTCGCGGCAGGCTAAAGGTTACACAATTCAGATCTGTAGTGTTAAGGAAGGTGCCCAGTTTGGAGCTTGGTGAATCCAACCCATTTCCCATTCACAGAGTATTGACTGAAAGAACAGTACACAGATTTATTCATATAAATGAACAGATTGGTATGGAGAAAGCCGCAGGTTCTACACCGGTGAAGAAAACCGTAAAGAAACCTGTGTCAATGAAGCGACCAGCGGCCAGTGAAACTGAAGTGGCTCCTATTTCCAAGAAGAAGCGCACCACAAAGGGTAAACCAGCTGCGATGGCACTAAAGGCAGTACCGCTACAAACCATTGAACCAACAGCTGATGTCCCAGCTGAGCTACCTCCTGTGCCAAAAAGAAAATCACGAAAGAGGTGGTTGGTTCTGGAGCAGGAGGATGACCTTGTAGTTGATGAGCCAGTCGAGGAGTGCGACTGGTGTACAGGAGACAAGTACTGATGTACCGGTTAGTGAGGAACTACCAGCAGCTGATCCAGATGATATAATTGAACAATCTTGATTCAACTGGACACAGCTGCTGCAACACAAGGCGATAAGATTGAAACTTTGTTTGATAGGGCCTTCGATGAGGAATTTGCGACTACGGAGCAAAAGAAGCAAGATTCCGAGGAGGAAATCGATTTTGATGTTGCTAAGACTGGTGAGGAAGCTAGGAGAAGCAAGCATCATCCTGAGGAGCTCATGTCACTAGATGATCTCTTGATTCAAATTTCTGAGGACACGATGCTGCCTTCCGTCACTGCGGCAGAGATCACAAAAATAAGGCTTGGCGAGTCCATCAATATCCAAGAAGTACAAGACCGAGATGTGTACTACGCCAGCCTTCCTATGATTTCCATTCATGACAAAGGGAAGGAACCCCTAGTAGAAGATGAGCCTATTAGAGGAAATCTGCTCGCGGAATCCGTTGAATTGATTTGTGGAGATGTTGATTTCTTGGTCCAGTTGCCAGATCGGGTTATGAAGATGTCGTTCAATTCTTTCATTCATTTTCTTTAAATAAGTTAACTGATTTTGATGGTTTGAAGGCTTTGAGAGCAAAAGAGAGTTTGATGTTAAACTGGGCGGAAACTGATTCGCTGGAAATGGCTGTGAGGAGGAGAGCATATATTCTTGCAAAATATAAGGAGATGCTGCTTAGGAAGTTCTTGGAATCTCATCGCAAATATCTTGTTCCTGGGCAGCCGTGGACAGCAACAACTTCTCAAATAATCGATCTTTTGTCTGCTGCCCAATCGAAGTCTCTCGAAGTTCTTGTTACACAGCAGAGAGAAAATGGCCTACCTATAGAGCAACCGTGCACTTCGACGTATCTTGATACATCTATAGGTAGTGGTGCTGTACTTGCCCAATTCTTCTCTCAGGCAAAATCAAAATGCTGGGTGCGACCAAAGGTGCAAATCGATGGTTTGTGGACACCTATTCAAGGTCCTGAGCTTTTGAGAAGTAGTTGCAAACTCTCACTGTTTGTGAATAAGAGACAAGTGCCAGCAAGTGTGGCTGTAGAAGATTTTGTTCCACATGGATGTCTAATTGAACCGTTCCAATATTGGGGAGCTGCCCCTTCTTTGATCAAGACATGGGGCTGGGCACGAGTTTTTACAGATGTTGTGAGGTACCACATGTTTGGTTGTTTGCGATCTGTCTGCAAAGATATAGTTGTATATAATTTAGGAGTTGAAAGGATCCCAGACTATCTTCTCGATGATTTTGAGCAGGGTGTAAATACCGATACTTTTGTTGCATATTTCAGTAGTTCTCGTGCACAGAGTAGTCCAGTGATTGATTCAGATTCATCCGATGGTTCTACAGTGTATTGCTCTCCTTTTCCCCCTGATGATTCTTTCACTCTAGGACCAGTTGTCTCTCCTACTGCACAGGAGGAGAACCTTTATTTTGTTGAAATTCCAGAATCACCTCCTCGTCCGCTTATGAGTCAAGATTCTACCAGCTCCTCTTCTGATTCTCAAATGAATTTTGATGATACAGACACTGCTGCTCCTGCTACTACCATCTCTCAACCAGGCTTTTCTACTGTCTCTCCCGATATCACAGAAGCGATACACCAGCTACGAACGTCACTTGATCAAATAAGCAATCGAGATAATGGTGCTGCACTTAAAGACGTCATTCTTCTGCACCTCCACGACATTGAGAAGAAGTTCACAACACGCCTTGACGCGCAAGACAGATGGTTTGGGACATTGCGCAAAGATTCTAATGATCAAAGAAATCTTCTGTCTTTGGAAATTAAATCATCTCAGAGGCATATAAATACACAGATTGCCGCCACTAATCTTGATCAAATTGACATGCAAAGGGAGGTCAAAGAGCTAAATGCTAAAGTTGATGCTATGGCCACAAACTTGGAGATCCTTCGCAGAAATGCTGAGGCCACCAAGGAGGCCATCTCCCACCAACTTCTGGAATTTCAAGCAAAAATAGCAGCAGATATACTTAGCCTTTCCATCCAAATTGGTGAAATCGTCGACCACATACGTGGCGGTGATGCCAAAAAGGGGGAAATAGGGAGTAGCAGCCGCCGCCCGCCGCCTGTTCGTGTGGAAGGCCGCCCTTTACCTACTCCTGCTAACCAAGGTGAAAGCAGCTCAGGCCATGGACGTGTTCTCAGTGTGGAAGAGGTTGCGGAAATGGTTCGAGAGGCAGATAGACAGGCAGATAGACGGGAAAGAGAAAGGGAAAGGGAAAAGGGACTAAGGAGACTAAGGAGAATAGGACATTAGTTTTCTTGTACAAATCTTTTGTACCATTTTCTCAGTTAATGAAAATTTGTCTTCAGCAGTCGTTGTACAATTTACTTTGCAAATTTATTTTTATCGGCTGCTATGTTTTCTCATCACCAAAAAGGGGGAAATTGTTAGGATAAAATTTATAGTTTTGGTGATAACAAAATAGGACAAGTTATGATAGACAGGCAGATAGACGGGAAAGAGAAAGGGAAAGGGAAAAGGGACTAAGGAGACTAAGGAGAATAGGACATTAGTTTTCTTGTACAAATCTTTTGTACCATTTTCTCAGTTAATGAAAATTTGTCTTCAGCAGTCGTTGTACAATTTACTTTGCAAATTTATTTTTATCGGCTGCTATGTTTTCTCATCACCAAAAAGGGGGAAATTGTTAGGATAAAATTTATAGTTTTGGTGATAACAAAATAGGACAAGTTATTCTTGATTCAGACGTTGAGTATCCAGTCGAGAGCTTCAGTACCTTGTATTTATCGACGTGTTACATAAACAGACGAGAGATAGTGTTTTGGTAAAACAGATGGAAGCTACAGTAAATGGTTTGACTAGTCGTTGGGTAATCCAGACGTAGTGTACAGTATTTTGAAAATCCAGATGCAGTGTACAGTAGTTTGAAGATCCAGACACAGTGTACAGTAGTTTGAAGATCCAGACGCAGTGTACAGTAGTTTGAAAATCCAGATGCAGTGTACAGTTCTTTTGGAATCAGTAGCAGGAGAGTATCGGTAATCCAGACGCAAGCTACAGTGCTCTCATAAACCAGACGCAAGGTACAGTGTCTTCATAAATCAGACGCAAGAAGTTAAATGGTAGCGTGTGCAAAACAACAGCGTTTTAATAAGTTGAAGCGACACCGTATTGAAACCAGACGAAAGCTACAGTTAAAAATAACCAGACGAGAGCGACACCGTTATACTTAACCAGTCATTGGTATTTGAGGAGAGCGATGACAAAACGATGTCGCTTGAATAAGTTGATATGACAGCGTTTTGACATCGCGCTAGAAACCAGTCGTTGGGTTATATAAAGAATCAGGCGCTGGAAAATCGCACATGGAAATCCAGTCGATGCATACTTGGAAGTATTTTCCAGTCGCAACATTTGAAACCACGAAGAAGAAAATTGGATCTGGTTATCAAAGTAATTTCAGGCGCAAGTTTAAATTGATTCAAATACGATCGAAAACTCAAAATGGAAAAGATATGTAGAATCATACAATTGCCTGGAATTAAGGAGACAAGGTAGGTACTATTTTGGGTAAATAGTACGATGAACAGAGGCCGTTTTTTTTTTTCAATGCTTGCACAGAAATGGAAAGAAGACAAATTGGCTCTGTCAATGAGCAATTTTACCTTGTAGTGGAGCAGTGATTACGGCGTACAAATTTGACAGTGATTCAAACGGGATTTATTTTCATTTGAAGCATTTATGACCGTTGCAATCAAAGCCTATAAATACCAGAAGCTGGATTGAAGAAATTATCCTTCACTCTCATTATCATTGCGGTCACGGTATTTTCAGAGCTTTCTATCTGTTGAACACATTCAAAAAGCTCAAGACTCGAAGAACACTACTGTTGTTTTTCATAGACAAACCTTCGAGTCCATTCTCTGGTTCATATTGTTGAATCAAGTTTCTTTGTTTAGAAACCAGATAATTTTACAGCACTCAGAAATTGTATTCATTGTCATATCTATTGAGTCTGTAACGAACTGGCTTTGTGAAGAAGTTCGAAAATATCATTTCATTACTTGTAACCAGCAGCAACGTCTGCGTGTGAAGTTAGTGAGTCTAGGAGTTCATACAAGTGCGGCTTGTGTGATTGGGTGCTTGTAAAATTGTATTCATTGTCATATCTATTGAGTCTGTAACGAACTGGCTTTGTGAAGAAGTTCGAAAATATCATTTCATTACTTGTAACCAGCAGCAACGTCTGCGTGTGAAGTTAGTGAGTCTAGGAGTTCATACAAGTGCGGCTTGTGTGATTGGGTGCTTGTAAAAAGGCTACTTGCATCAAATTTTCTAGTGATACCTTCCGAGGAGGAAGAAGGGGAGACGTAGGATATTTATATCCGAACTTCCAGAAACAAATCCTGAATCCTTATCTTTTACATACTGCACTTATATATTGTGTTTATCTACTGTTCACAAGTCAATCAGTTTTATTCCGCACTTTTCAAGTTAACCGAGAAACTTGCATAAAACTGAGATACCTTAAGTCTGGTAACTCGGACTTAAGTTAAGCTGTGCTGCAAAACATTTTAAAAGATTTCAAAAATCGAAGGAATTCATTCAACCACCCCCCCCCCTTCTGAACTCCTATTTACTTATTGATCCTATTTCTGGGACCATCAAGCTGAAATACGCTTATTAACTCAAAGCATAACTACACAAAATGACGTCGCATCAGGGATACGTCATCCTCGCTACCAACAGCTGATCAAACCAACGTCTGGTCATGCTAAACAATTCAAACGACAATGTATCAAGAACACGTCACCTTCGCTGCCAACAGCTGATCAAAAGCGTTGCACCCAAAACGCTGCGTTTCAACTTATCAGAACGACGTCGCTTCACCATCAGCGACTGGTTCCTCAAACTAAGAGCTGGTCGCTCGACTAAATCAATTCCTCACAAACACAACAGCTGATAGCGCTACAATATCAGCAGTCAACACCGAAAAGTTGACCAACACGTGTCGCGCTCTCGTCAATTCTCGCACCCGCGCCTCAGATACCAGCAGATTCCTCTTCAAGCGCTACTACTGAATAACAACACGATGATGCATAACTAATTCCGCGATCACTCTCTACAGTACCGTTGACTTGCGTTGACGTCTGAAATGCGCTACGTCTGATTTCCTTCCATTAGCGCAACGTCTGATTTTCACGAAACGACGGCGTATCACTTCCACGCCCTCAACGAGTGATCAGAATTCACAAACTAGCGTTACAGCTGAACACTAACGCCTGAATTCTACTGGAATCAGATTTCTCTTGTAAAACCCTCATAATCCACGCGACTAATCCCAAATCAATTCGATTAATCACTAATCTACAATCTGATTCCTCACAATTTAGGCCGTTTCAGCAGCCTGGTCCTTCGCGGTTTGGACAGTATTCTCAGCCTTAGTTTTCAGGACCTCAGTATGCCCAGGTGAATGCCATGACGAGGGAGCAAGCGGAGGGCACACCAGGAGGAGGAGTGATCACAGGTACTTGTTTTATATTTGTTTTTCCTGCGCGTGTGTTGTTTAATACAGGAGCATCACATTCGTTTATTGTTGATGCATTTGTGGTTGAGCATGGTTTGCATACCACTGTTTTGTGTGATGTTGTATCTGTTGTGACTCCTGCCGACGCGAGCCTGTACCCCCAAGAGATTTTGTTGAACGACATTCTTAGGTTTGGTGAGAACATGTTGTTAGCCAACCTGATCAGGATAGTGATGTGGGATTTTGATTGCATAGTGGGTATGGACTTGTTGTCTAGCTATAGGGCCACCGTGGATTGTTTCCATGGAGTTGTGCGTTTTAGGCCCCAGTCTGGCGAGAAATGGAATTTCTATGGCCACGATTCCTAGTCGAAGATTCCTTTAGTCTCTGCGATGGATATGCTTAATCTGTTGTCGTTGGAGAATGCTGGGTTTATGATCTATGCTTTGGATGCGTCTTCTTCTTCGTGCATAGAGATTAGTGATGTTCCCGTTGTTCGTCTTTTCCCTGACGTGTTTCTGAAAGAGATTCCTGGTTTTCAGTGGAAGGTATTTCTGTAGATCCCAGTAAGGTAGAGGTTGTTGTTAACTGGAAGCTTCCCAATAATTTTTCTGAGAGTCATAGTTTATTGGGTCTGGCTGGATATTATAGGCTTTTTATAGAGGGATTCTCTAGTATAGCTAAGCCGATGACGTAGTTGACTCAGAAAGGCAAGAGGTTTGT
Organism: Dorcoceras hygrometricum; assembly: GCA_001598015.1. NCBI lineage: Eukaryota > Viridiplantae > Streptophyta > Magnoliopsida > Lamiales > Gesneriaceae > Dorcoceras > Dorcoceras hygrometricum. Next base: position 58,688 of record KV012855.1, read on the forward strand.
TTGGACTGAGCAGTGTGAGAACAGTTTTCTGTTGCTCAAAGAGAAGCCAACTTTTGCGCCTGTGTTAGCTTTGCCGTCTAGTTCAGGTGGTTTTTGGTTTGTGCAGATGCTTCCTTGAATGTATTGGGTTGTGTCTTGATGAAGAATGGTCGAATCATTGCGTATGCCTCTCGTCAGTTGAAACAGCATGGGAGTCGTTACCCAGTTCATGATTTTGAATTGGTAGCAGTGGTCTTTTCCTTGAAGATTTGGCGCCACTACCTGTATGGTCAGTAGTTTGTGGTGTATTCAGTCCACAAGAGCCTTCGGTACCTGTTTTCTCAGTCATATTTGAACATGAGACAGCGTAGGTGGATGGAGCTACTTAAGGATTTTGATTGAGATCCAATATCAGCCAGGAAAAGTGAATGTAGTTGCTGATGCATTGAGCAGAAAGGCTCAAGTGGCGATGTTGGCTTCGTTGCAAATTTCGAAGGTCAATGAGCATCTAAGCACTACTGGTTGGCGGTTTTACCCAGGTGAGGATTATGTTTTGGTGTCTTCTTGCAAAGTTGAGCCACAGATTGTTGCGAGTATTAGAGCAGCTCAGAGTACCGATCCATCTATCCATGAGTTGAACCTGAAGGTTAGAACTGGACAGTTGGAGGATTACACTATCTCGTCTGATGGTTGTTTAAGGTTTCGTGCAGGTTGGTTGTGGATTTGAAGGAGGAGATCTTGATAGAAGCGCACTGTAGTAGACACAGTGTCCATCCTGGTGCAAGGAATATGTATCATTCCTTGAAGCAACATTACTGGTGGGCCAGTTTGAAGAGTGATGTTTCTGATTTTGTGGCCCGTTTTCTGAATTTTCAGCAAGTCAAGACTGAAAGGATGAGACCTGGTGGTTTGTTGCAGAGTTTGGAGATTCCCCAATGGAATTGGGAGCACATAGCAATGGATTTTGTGACCCATTTGCCTCGTTCCAGCAGAGGTTGTGATGTTGTGTGGGTTGTTATCATAGGTTGTCGAAGTCTGCGCACTTCATTTCCTACTGTATGACCTATTCTTTGAAGAAGATGGTGAATCTGTACATAGATTTTGTGGTGCTTTTGCATGGTATTCCTGTTTCTATAGTTTCAGATCGTGATCCGAGGTTTACTTCCAGGTTTTGGAAGAGTTTGCAAACAGCTTTGGGTACTAGATTGACGATGAGTACAGCGTATCATCCTCAGACAGATGGCCAATCTGAGAGAACTATCCAGATTTTAGAGGATATGTTAAGAGCTGTTGTAATGGATTTCAGTGGTAGCTGGCAAGATTCATTGTCTTTGGTTGAGTTTTCTTATAACAACAACTACCAGGTCACGATTGGCATGGCACCATTTGGAGATTTTTTTTGCAGGAAGTGTATATCGCCTGTGTGTTGGGAAGAAGTGGGGGAGAAGCAGCTGTCTTCTCCAGAATTTGTGCAGCAGATGAGAGATCAAGTGGATCTGATCCGACAGTGGATGAAAGTTGCAGAAGATCGTCAAGCCAGTTATGCGAACAAGAGGCGTCGGCCTTTGGAATTTCAAGTTGGTGATCTGGTTTTCCTGAAAGTTTCTCCTTTTCGTAGTGTTATGAGATTTGGTCTCAAGGGAAAGTTGGCTCCTCGTTATGTTGGACTGTATGAGATTTTTGAGAGAATTGGTCCTTTGGCCTATCGACTGTTGTTGCCACCTGATCTGTCCTCCTTACATGTTTTTTTTCATGTGTCTATGTTGAAGAAGTATGATCCAGATCCTTCGCACGTGTTGAGAACCGACGAGGTGGAGCTAGATCGGACTTTGAGTTATGTGAAATATCCCTTCCAGATCTTGGATAGAAAAGAGAAACAGCTGAGGAACAAGACCATTCCTTTGGTGATGGTCCAGTGGAGCAAACATGGTAGAGAAGAAGCTACGTGGGAGCTAGAAGAGAAAATGAAACGTGAGTGGCCACATCTGTTTGAATAGATGTTGTGTTGTTTCCAGTAGCTTGTTTTGTTTGTGGTTGTTTGTTCCAGTTATCTTGAACTCTCGATTTAGAGTCGTTGTTTGATTTCGAGGACGAAATCCTGTTTTAGTGGGGGAGAAGTGTGAGACCCGAAAGTTAATTGTATTAATTGAGTTAATTAATCGGGTTTAGCATAGACCAGATTTGGCATGAACAGATCTGGGATGAGCCAGCTTTGAGCTGGTATGCTTGGTTTAGTTATCGGGTCCGTTTAAGTCCTTGGAACAGATTTGGAGAGTTGGATAATTTCCGCGGGAAACGTTCAGATTTGAGTGTAGGTCAGAATTGGTTGATCGTCTTCGGATGTGGCGATGGAATCTGATAGTTGCGCGCTATTTCAGTTACGCGTGTTATAGTTTCTACGTGGTAAGCGGTGCGATGTCGTTTTGAGATTAGCCAGATTTGAGTTGCGTTAGTTGGTAGCGCTGAGTGACAGACCTGGTTCTTAGTCCCGATTCATGTTGCGGAGTAGACCGGTACGGTTCAGGGATTTCAGATTTGATTAGCTAGTGTGCGTCAGATCTTAGTGCTATGGGTGCGACGCCGTTCAGTGTTTCAGACTTGAGTTAGCGGGATGACGTGTATTTAGTTGGGAGCGTGTTTTCTGTGCGAACTCGTTTGGTTAAGTCCCACGTCTGTTTTGACGTAGTGTCCAGATCTAGAGTGGTACTCAGACTTGAGCTGGTTTCAGATGTGAACCCCAAGGTTGTCGGTGGCTGCTGTTCACCAGATGTGACCAGATTTGAGTTGTATTTAACAGAGGACTTTGACCCTTCGTCCAGTATCTTTCCCGACACTTAGAAATATTTACGTGAGCGAACTATGTCGTGATACCCTATCTACTGTTCAACGAACCTTATTTTCTCCGATTGCCGGTGGTAGGCAGCTCCGATTGAAGTAAGAGTGGTAGCGTTGGACTCCTCTTGCTAAGACGCTTCGTTTGGTAATGCTTTTGGAAGCTTGCGTCAAGCTTGGAGAGGTTCGCGAAGACATCTCCCTTTAGTAGTCTGTTAGCATAAGTGATAGGATCAATATGGCTCGAAAAACAGCTGTAGGAGTTCAGAAGGGGGGGTTTAATGAACTCCTAGTATTTTAAAATTTTCAAAACCTTTTAAAACAAGTTTTACAAGCACTCGCTTAACTTAAATCCGAGTTACCAGATTTAATATATCTCAGTCCAAACGCTGATTTCTTGGCTAACAATATATGTGCGGAAATAAGCCAATCAAATAGTGAACAGTGTACGGTAAATAAATGCAGTAATGTAAAAGTTTAAGGAATAAGAGATTTGTTTATGGAAGTTCGGATATCAATATTCTACGTCTCCCCTTCTTCCTTTTCAATAAGGTTCCACTAGAAGATTTGATGATTACAGCCCTTCTGCAAACACCCCGTCACCGAGCCTCGCTCCAGGTGAACTCCTACCAACACCAAACAAAAAGCAGACGCAGCTGCTGTTTACAAACAATGATATTTTACGAACTGCTTCACAAAGTCAGTTCGTTATAGACTCAATATAATATGACAGTGAAATACAAATGATTTTTGAGTGAAGATCTTTTGGTTTCTAAACTAAAAAACTCGATTCAACAAGGTGAACCAAAAGATGACTCGAAGGTATTTTCTGTGATAGCTTAGTTGTATGTTCTTCGAGTTTCAGAGCTTTTGAAAGATAATGACGATAGATGAAAAGCTCGAGAGTGATGCAGACATTGAATAACAGAGTGTTTGAGAGTGTAACAGCCGAGAGCATCTTCAATTCAAAACTACATCTATTTATATCTTTCGTTTCCAACGGTCATTAAATTTACCCAAGGAAACAAAATCCTTTTGAATAAATGTCCATCGCATATTATGCTCCACTACAATGGTAAATTGCGCTTTGTCTGAGCTAAAATGTCATCTTTCAATTTGTGCAAACACAGTAAAACGTCCTCTGTATATTGTGTACTATTTACCCAAAATACAGAGCTTTTGAAAGATAATGACGATAGATGAAAAGCTCGAGAGTGATGCAGACATTGAATAACAGAGTGTTTGAGAGTGTAACAGCCGAGAGCATCTTCAATTCAAAACTACATCTATTTATATCTTTCGTTTCCAACGGTCATTAAATTTACCCAAGGAAACAAAATCCTTTTGAATAAATGTCCATCGCATATTATGCTCCACTACAATGGTAAATTGCGCTTTGTCTGAGCTAAAATGTCATCTTTCAATTTGTGCAAACACAGTAAAACGTCCTCTGTATATTGTGTACTATTTACCCAAAATAGTACTGATGTTGTCTCCTTAATTCCAGGCATATGTACGATTCAATCTTCACCATTGATTATTTCCAATTTGAACATTGATAGAGTTTGAATCAGTTCATCGTTTGCGCCTGAATGTTTTCCATTAATTTCTCTCATCGTTGTTTGTGAAGTTGCAGCTGAATAGATACTTGAATATTTGCAACAGCTGAGTGCTTTAACACTTGAGTTATTCCATCAGCTGAATGATTTGTATCATTTGGCTACAGCTACTGAGAGATTGCCTTGACATCTGAATTACTCCCTTTTTGTAAATTTACGAGAATGATATATCTGAATACTTCGTAGCAGCTGGTTGTAACGACTGAAAGCTTCAACATCTGAATGCTAACAAACAGCTGAATCAACGCATAACTCAACGTCTGAATCCTAGCGCTAAACCAAACGCTGTTGTTTCAACTTATCCAAACGACGTAGTTTTGCTAACGTTAACACCCGAATAATTGCGTCTGATATCAAATCAACAAAAACAGAATCTTAGCGGCTGAATATACTGAAATTCTGAAATAGATACCCAACGTCTGAATATACTTCAAGGTAGATACCCAACGTCTGAATCCAAATCAACTGTAGTCAACGTCTGAATCCATACCAGAATCTGATAACCCGTATATATTCAACGTCTGAGAACTTTACGACTGAGATAATTTCAACACAATAACTGCCTGTTCGATTCAACATCTGAAAATGTATTACATCTGAAATAATAACTAAATCTGATATCTGAATTATTCCACTCGATAACCAACAGCTGAAGATCAACCCGACGTCTGAAATATACTTAGCTCCAAATACATAGTTGATAATCTTCAACGTCTGACTGTCCAGATGCTACCTTGAATTTAGCACTGTCTTATTTTGTTATCACCAAAACTAATAAATTTTATCTTAACATTTTCCCCCTTTTAGGTGATGACAAAACTTCGCAGCCTTATGACTTAAATAGATAGGCAAAAATAAATTGCGCAAAGGTCTGCTGAAATTCTGAATTCCATTAACGATCAATCATACAAAAGATTTGTACAAGGAGAACTGAAAGATAATATCCTAAAACTGTTTCTTCCCCGTAATCCAATATTCGACGTCTCGTTTAGGTGGAAGATACGGTCCATAAATTATACCACGAACCGGCGACTCACCACCACTGGATCTTTTTCTCAATTGATCCACTCTTATCGCCTCTTCTCCGACTTTCACTACCGCTGCCTCTTGTTCCAACATATCTGCTGACAGAAACTCCACCAAATCTGCTCAGATCATTTGGTCTACTGCCACTGCCACCACCTGGTCTGTTTTGATCATCGGGAGGCGGTTGAGGGCGGCGGCTGCTACTATCTTCCCCCTTTTTGTCATCACTGCCCTTAGTGAGAAAGGCAATGAGTTCTGAGATGTGAGTACCGAAGGAAGCTGATTGTCCTTGTGTTTATACACGGAACTCCTGTTGGGAAAGCGGTGGCGGATCCGGATCCCGTCTCCCGGTGGCACAGCGGAAGTTTAAAATTAGCACCGGAAACGTTCAATACAATAAAACAATTCAACAAACCATTCATAGGGGGTTCTTTGATTGTTACCTTGTTGGCGTCTAGGTGCCTGGCTCCGACCAATTTCACGAGGAAACCGGCACTTCACGGTAGGCGGCGGTAGATTACGTCTAATCAGGTCCACGACCGGAAGCAAGGTTCCTTCGTCAGCCTGCACTAGAAGTCCTGACGAGATCAGCACGGACGGAAACTCCTCAAAAAGTTGATCGGAACAAGTCCGATCACTTAACGGCGGTGGCGGCGGCGATGGTGGTGGCCGGCGGCGGCGGCGGATTTGGGAGAGAAGGGGGGCGGCCAACTTTGGAGCTAGGGTTAGGTTATGAGTTAATTCTTGTTAATGAAGCCCTTAGTCTATTATATAAGTAGACTAGTAATGTACTTAGACCGGCCCAACGAGCCCGGGTCCAAATGACGATATCCATCACTACGACTTCATTACAACTCCGATCGCCAATCAAATCAGACCGATCGACTCAGTTTCCAAAACTGAATATTATGATCTGAAAAACCATTTTTCAGAACCCCAGTGCAAGATGACCGTTTTGCCCCTCAACAGCGGGAAATCACGATTTGACCCCTGTTGACTTTTAGAAAGTCGAACTTCCAAAAATCCTCTACATATGCTCAACACATTGAGCTCAGTTTCCGTGCGGGAATCTTGAATCCAGTACTTGTGTGACCCTCAATGGTTCAGGGATACAGCTAGCCGTGGGCCCACAACCATTGTGGCTCCGAAATCACAATTTCGTACTTGCCCAACGGATCATGGTAAAGCGCCTAGCAACATCGCGCCATGATCCCCTAGGTATCACTTATAGTGCCTGCAAGAACCAGTTGGTCGTGGTTAGCGTACAGTACAGTCCTTTCAATCCATATATCCCGATCAGATCAACGAACATTGGTAAATCGAGAGTCGCTAATGATCCGATAGCTATGCATACATCTTGGAGATCGAATAGTGACATCGCGAGTTTAACTAGGTAAACCCATTTACCCAAAACACTTCTAGTACTCTGGCCATAGATTTATACACTATTATCCCCTCAGATAGCATAGGATATCCACGCATGTAAGCGAGCGGTGAATCCTCGACAACGATGCATCGAATCCTACATGCATCGGGACCTCACCCAATCCCGCCGCCTAATGACCCCAAGTCAGTCGGCAAATGGGTCAAAGTGAGACGCCTATCATGTAGAGTCTCAATGACGTTTCGAGTTGTGAGGACTAATAAGTACAACCAAGACCTAGGACTTTTCTACTCGACAAATGGTAACCACTTGGAAAGTCCGAACGAGGGTAGTTCGATAGATCACCAGGTCACTATCGATCTGCATGTTCAGAACATCACAATGTTCCCTACCAATGAAACACGGTACTTCATTTTGACGGCCCAATCGCAGATACTAGTCTCAAGCTCGGGCGGCCTTATCCTCATTTTGACGGCCCAATCGACTAGGAACTAATTCAGAATACACACTGACTATTACTTAGAAAGCCCGAACGAGGGTAGTTCGATAGATCACCAGGTCACTATCGATCTGCATGTTCAGAACATCACAATGTTCCCTACCAATGAAACACGGTACTTCATTTTGACGGCCCAATCGCAGATACTAGTCTCAAGCTCGGGCGGCCTTATCCTCATTTT
>KV012855.1:88003-127559 GCA_001598015.1 Dorcoceras hygrometricum
AAGCTGTCGAGCCTTGATATCACACTTCCACACGAGCTGTCTGTGGATGTGCTTCTCCTCTCACTGCCCGCTGCATTTGACCCCTTTGTGGTCAACTTCAACATGAAAAAGCTGGCAGCCACCCTTGAAGAGGTGGTTAACATGCTTGTAGTGTTCGAAGGAACCATAAAGAAGGACAAGCCCGTCCTCCTCATGGGCTCTTCTTCCTCTGCGAATAAGGGGCCCAGACGCAAGGGAAGGAAGCGTTCTGCCCCTGCGAAGGAGGAAAAGCCCACCAAGAAGCCAAAGGCAAAGGCTTCCAAGCCAAACAAGCATGAGGATGTTTGCCACCACTGCCACAAGCCTAGGCATTGGAGGAGGAACTGCAAGGAGTACCTCGAGCAGTTTCGAACTGCGAAAGGTATGTTCTATATTGAAATAAATATGTCTCTTAGTTCGACATCTTGGGTACTTGATACCGGATGTGGATCTCATATCTGCAATGATTTGCAGGTGATGACAAGAAGCCGACGTCTTAGAGAGGGTGAGACCCACTTGAGGCTTGGCAATGGAGCAAGAGTTGCTGCAGTACCTATAGGAGATGTTTATTTATTTCTGTCTTCTGATTTTAAGCTGTTATTGAGAAACGTTTTGTTTGTTCCCGAATTAATAAAGAACATTATTTCTGTTTATATGCTTGATAGTGATGGATATTCTTGTATATTTGCTAATTCGATTTGCAACATTTACAAGAATGAATGTTTAATTGGAATTGGGGAACGCGAAAACGATTTATACACCTTAAAATTAAAAGACGTTCCAACTCGCGATGTCGAAGCACATACAACAACGATTAAAAGGAAACACGATAACTTGAACCCAGCACAACTTTGGCACGCTAGGCTAGGTCATATTTCTCTAAGTAGGATGAACAAGTTAGTTAGGAGTGACATGTTTGATATGTCAGACATTAACTCCCTACCGACTTGTGAGTCTTGTCTTAAGGGAAAGATGACTAAGCAACCCTTCAAGGGCAAGGTTGAGTGTGCTCGAGGCCTATTGGATTTGATCCATACTGATGTGTGCGGCTCGTTTAGTATTGGTACTAAATACGGTCACACATACTTCATCACCTTTACCGACGATCACTCTAGGTATGGGTACTTGTACTTAATGAAGCACAAGTCTGAATCCTTTGAAAGGTTCAAAGAATTCAAGGCTGAAGTAGAAAATCAACTAGGCAAAATTATTAAAGCACTTCGATCTGATCGAGGTGGTGAATACTTAAGTGCTGAATTTCAAGACTATCTGAAAGAGAATGGGATTCTCGCACAGTGGACCCCTCCGGCCACACCACAACTCAATGGTGTAGCGGAGCGTCGTAATCGGACCTTGTTGGACATGGTTCGATCTATGATGAGCTTCACTGAACTTCCTACCTCGTTTTGGGGCTATTCCTCCGAGGCGGGAGATAGACTTCAGCATAGAGCTGGTGCCTGGCACAGCTCCGATTTCTCGTGCTCCGTATCGTCTGGCGCCTGCGGAGTTGAGAGAACTCAATGTGCAGTTAGATGATTTGCTGGTGAAAGGTTTTATTCGACCCAGTATGTCGCCGTGGGGAGCACCCATACTGTTTGTGAAGAAGAAGGATGGCACAATGCGGATGTGCATTGTTTTTCGCCAGTTGAATAAAGCCACTGTCAAGAATAAGTACCCGTTGCCGAGAATCGATGATCTGTTTGATCAGTTGCAAGGTTCTACGGTGAACTCAAAGATTGATCTTCGTTCGGGGTACCACCAGCTCAGGGTGAGGGAACAAGATGTCGCGAAGACTGCGTTTCGTACGAGGTACGGAAATTTTGAGTTTTTGGTGATGCCGTTTGGGTTGACAAACACGCCTGCAGTCTTTATGGATCTGATGAATCGGGTTTTTAGAGAGTTCATAGACCAGTTTGTGATTGTGTTTATTGATGACATCTTGGTTTACTCGAAGACTCCGAGGGAGCACAATGAGCACTTGGAAATGGTTCTTCAGAGGTTGAGAGAGCAGTAGTTGTATGTGAAGGTTTCCAAGTACGAGTTTTGGTTAGATCGCGTGGTATTTCTGGGCCACGTCATTTTAGCGGATGGCATTTCTGTGGATCCCAGTAAAGTGAATGCTGTTTTGAACTGGGAGCGACCGAGAAATGTGTCAGAGATTCGTAGTTTCTTAGGTCAGGCTGGCTATTATCGTCGCTTCATTGGGGGTTCTCAAGTATAGCAAATCCGATTACCCAATTGACCCAGAAAGATAGTCGGTTTGTTTGGACTGAGCAGTGTGAGAATGCGTTTTAGCTGCTCAAGGAAAAGTTGACTACTGCGCCTATGTTGGCTCTGCCGTCCGGTTCAGGTGGTTTTGTTGTTTGCTCTGACGCTTCGCTCAATGGATTGGGTTGTGTGTTGATGCAGAATGGTCAAGTCATTGCGTATGCCTCGCAGCAATTGAAACCGCACGAGACTCGTTACCCAGTTCCTGACTTGGAGTTAGCAGTGGTGGTCATTGAGTTAAAGATCTGGCGTCACTACCCGTATGGCGAGCAGTTTGTGGTGTACTCCGACCACAAGAGTTTGCAGTATCTGTTTTCGCAGCCTGACTTGAACATGAGACAGCGTCGGTGGATGGAGCTGCTTAAGGACTTTGACTGTGAGATTAAATACCAGCCTGGGAAGTCAAACGTAGTGGCCGATGCTTTGAGCAGGAAGGCTAGTGAGATACTTGCGTTGTTGTATATCTCTAAGGATCAAGAGCATCTCAATACTACTGGTTGGAGGTTCTATCCAGCTGAGTATTGTGTGATGGTTTCATCGTTCCGAGTGGAACCGCAGATTGTTTCTAGCATTCGAGCAGCTCAGAGTACCGATCCGTCTATCCATGAGTTGAAGATAAAAGTCAGGGCTGGCGAGCTTGAGGACTATTCTGTCTCGTTCGATGGTTGCTTGAGGTTTCGTGGCAGGCTGGTTGTGCCAAACCTCATAGATTTGAAGGAGGAGATCCTTCGTGAGGCGCATTGCAGCAGACATAGTGTTCATCCTGGTGCACGGAAGATATACCATGCTTTGAAGCCGCACTTTTGGTGGGCTGGCCTGAAGAGTGACGTTGCTGGTTTCGTGGCTCGTTGTTTGAATTGCCATATGGTAAAGGCCGAAAGGATGAGACCTGGTGGTCTGTTGCAGAGTTTAGAGGTGCCCCAATGGAATTGGGAGCACATTGCTATGGATTTTGTGACGCATCTGCCTCGTTCCAGCAGAGGATGCGATGCTATTTGGGTAGTTGTACACCGTTTGTCGACTTCTGTGCACTTCATTCCCTACGGTATGGCCTTCTCGTTGAAGAAAATGGCGAAGCTGTACGTTGATTTCGTTGTTAGACTGCATGGTGTGCCAGTTTCAATCGTTTCTGACTGAGATCCGAGGTTTACTTCTAGTTTTTGGAAGAGTTTGCAGACAGCTTTGGAACCAGATTGGCGATGAGTACCGTGTATCACCCCCAAACAGATGGCCAATCTGAGAGAACTATACAGACGTTGGAGGATATGTTGCGGGCTGTTGTGTTGGATTTCGGAGGTAGCTGGCAAGACGCGTTGTCTTTGGTCGGGTTTTCGTATAATAACAGCTACCAAGTGATGATTGGTATGACGCCTTTTGAGGCTTTGTATGGCAGAAAGTGCAGATCGTCGGTATATTGGGAAGAAGTGGGGTAGAAGCAGCTATCTGCCCCAGACTTTGTGCAACAAATTAAAGATCACGTGGATCTTATTAGACAGCGGATGAAAGCTGCCCTGGATCGCCAAGCCAGTTATGCGAATAAGAGGCATCGACCTCTTGAGTTTCAGGTTGGTGATCGTGTATTTCTCAAGGTTTCTCCGTTTCGTAGTGTGATGCGCTTTGGACACAAGGGAAAGTTAGCCCCTCGTTACGTTGGTCCGTATGAGATTGTCGAGAGGATTAGCCCTTTAGCGTATCAGTTGTTGTTGCCATCAGAGTTGTCCTCTCTTCACGATGTGTTTCATGTGTCGATGTTGAGGAAATATGAGCCAGATCCGTCTCATGTGCTTGGAACTGACGAGGTAGAGCTAGATCAGTTGTTGAGCTATCAAGAATATCCTTTGCAGATCCTTGGCAGAAAAGAGAAACAGTTGAGGAATAAGACTATTCTGTTGGTGATGGTGCAGTGGAGCAAACATGGAAGGGAAGAAGCTACTTGGGAACTGGAAGAAAAGATGCAGCGTGAGTGGCCGCATCTGTTTGAGTAGCTGTTGAGCTATATTTGCCAGTAGTTGTAGCTTTTGTTTGTACTTCTTCCCTAGTTGTTGTCAATTGTTTGCTCAGTTATCTTGAACTCTTGGCCTGTGTTGGGCGAGTTCCTGTTTTGTATCTTGTTGCTGTGTTTTTAGTATTTGAACTGTTGTTGATTTCGAGGACGAAATCCTTTTTAGTGGGGAGAAATGTGAGACCTGGAAATTGTATTAAGGATTAGTTGTTGAATTAATCGGGTTTTATTGATTTATGGTGATTCATATTGTCATTTTGAATGTTTGGGGTTGCATTTTCGGGTCGCAAATCGTATTTGGAACAATTCTGGAAATTTTGATATTTTTGAATTTTGGGTGAAATCTGGTGGGAGATCTCATGACGTCAGCAGCGTGTGTTGTTGTTGTGTGGCTGACGTAAGCGTTGCTGGTTCGAGAGATCTTTTGGTGAAATCTGGTAGCAGATTTGATGACGTCAGCATCGCATGTTAGTGTAGTGAGGATGACGTAAGCATTGCTGGTTTGAGAGATCTGTTTCTAGCATGTTTTGGTTAAGAATCGAAACGCTGTCGTTTTTGAGAGATCTGGTTTAGCGTTAACGTGAGAGATCTGGTTGTGAGATCTGTTCCGCGTGTTTTGTATGGTGCGACGCCGTTTAGTGAACGCATGAGGAGAGATCTGTTTTGTTTAGTTGGCGTTCGAATGTCCAGACCTCTCCTGTAGCATGTTTCCAGCGTTTGGTTTTAGTGACCAGACTTGATGACGTATGCATATCTCTCCCGTTGTGTTGCGCGCGATTTGTGTAGTGACCAGATTTGGTTACGTAAGCAGACTTCTCCGCGGTATTGGTGATGCGACGTCGTTTTTGGGGATTTTGTTGGTTTAGCGTGCGTTGGTGAGTGACCAGACTTGATGACGTATGCATATCTCTCCCGTTGTGTTGCGCGCGATTTGTGTAGTGACCAGATTTGGTTACGTAAGCAGACTTCTCCGCGGTATTGGTGATGCGACGTCGTTTTTGGGGATTTTGTTGGTTTAGCGTGCGTTGGTGAGATCTGTTTTGTCGGTGTGTTTTGTGAGCAGATCTCTCGCGCATATATATTAGAAGCGTTGGCTTCGTTCTTTCTCACCAGATCCCATACTTAGAGAAATATCTCCCCAACCTTCGTGCTCTGTTTCTTAAACCCTTGTCACTGTTCACCGTGAACTTCTCCGGCCATTTCCCGTCGATTCCGGCCACCGTTTTTCACGTTTGAGGTAGCGTTGGACTCCTCTCGAAGAGCTCTTTCATCCTATACCAATATTGGAAGCTAAGGTTGTCCAGGGTGAGATCACGAAGCAGCAACAGTTTGTCCCTGTTCGTGTAGTTGATGTGCGCAGGTAGTTCCCTCGGTTTATTGGTTGAGATCTTACCTTTAGTTGTTGTTTAAGCTTCCTATTAAGAAGTTTTAGGATGATGATTAGCTGGTGGAGCGTGGGACTCCCAGCCATGAGCTATTTGTGTTGGCCGTGAGATTTATTATGTTTCCCTGAAATCTGTGCATCGTGTATTTTGGCAGATTTGTGCAGGCTGTGACTTGCTTCGTTCCTTGTGGGAATTAAGGTACGAGTTGAGCTTATAAATTACAGCAAGGTGACGGCTTGGATGAATTGTGAGATGGCTTTGCTGGTTTATGTGTTTATTTGCCTGTTGAGGCTGCCGATCTATGAGATGGCCGTGTGTTATGTGTTATGTACTTGCTGATGTTGTTACTGCTTTCGCATATGTTGATATTCTTGTCATTTCCAGCATGCGCATACACGTATTTGCATCTCATTCCAGCTTTATTGCCATCGTTTCGTTGTTCTTGTTATGTTTCTTACCAGGATGCGAGGCGAACGGCAATACCGCACTCTCATCTCCCTACTGGGTTATGTTAGCCCCTATGCGCCGAGTGACTAACTACCACAGTTCATAGGTTGGGCAACAGCAGGACGAGTTGTTTGATGCATCTGGTATTCGGGTGTTGTGTCGCGGCGAGTGGCTAGCTACCACACTTGGAACACACCCAGTGGCCACCGTTTGTTGCAGATTTCGTTGAGCTGTGCATTGAGTTCCTTGACTCCCATTCCAGTTGGAGTCCTTTGTTGTTGTCCAGCATCCCATGCATAGCATCTGCATTTTATTCTTACTGCTTATTGCTGATTTATAGTTGCTCTCCGTACTGGGGTTTGACCTCATGTCCCTCTGGGGCTTGGTTTGTTTGTTGCTTGTTGTGTTGCAGGTCATACAGCTGGTAGAGGAGGTAACCCAGCTGGTGGTGCCCCAGGAGGTAGTTGAGTGTCCCAGTAGCGTATAGCATATATGTATGTATCAGTCTATTATCCGGGGAGATGCCCTGTGCTTCGTAGTTGTATTCTGTTGTGGAGTCTGATACTTTTATTTGTATTTATGCTATACTTGCTTTTATTGGTTTGTAAACTGGGAACTTATTTTGAGTATCGTTCTATTTTAAATTATATGTTCTAAACCGTCGGGCCTAAAAGCGAAAATTTTACCCACTTTTTGATAAGCTTCCGCATGTGTTTGGGTTTTACTCTATTTAGAGCACGAGGCCTGACACGCAACGCCCGCCGCAACCCGCCCGCACGATCCCGCGTATCCCGCCGCGAATCGCTGCCGGCAGTTGCGCACGCCGTGCGCGACGGGAGTGCGGGGGCGTGCGGCGGTGACGGCAAGGATGCGGTGGCGGCGTGAGGAGAGTGGGGAGAAGAGAGGAAGAAATCTAGGGTTATGGTGTGTCTCTCAATGCTAACCCTAGTGCCCTATATATAGATTTCTTCATGGGCTTGAACCGCCTTAATGGGCTTGGGTAGGACCCAGGCCCATATGAACATTCGTTTCAAGTCCATTGCAGTGGCTTCATCATAATCACGATCGAGGATCAGATCGGACCGATCTATACAGTTTACAAAACTGAGCATTATGTGCGAAAACAATTTTTCGAACCACCTAATCCAAAATAGCTGTTTTGCCCCTGTAAGTTTCAAGGATAGTCAAACTAGCCCATACTTTAGGGAAATTGCTTTGACCCCTTTTTAATTTTAGGAAGTCGCACTTCCATCCTTCCTCCTCCTATACTCAACAAATTGAGCTTGATTTCCGTGCGAGAACTTAGAAACCAGTACTTGTGTGACCCTCAATGGTTCAGGGATACAGCTAGCCGTGGGACCACAACATGTGTGACTCCAAAACCACATTTTCAGACTAGCCCATCGGATCATGGTAAAGCGCCTAGCAACATCGCCCCACGATCCCCTAGGTATCACTGATAGTGCCTGCAAGAACCAGTTGGTCATGGTTAGCGTACAGTACGATCCTTTCAACACAAATATCCCGATCAGATGAACGACCATTGGTAAATCGAGAGTCGCTAGAGATCCAACAACCATGCATACATCTTGGAGATCAAATAGTGACATCGCGTGTGTTACTAGGTAAACCCATTTACCTAAAACACATCTAGTACTGTGGCCAGAGATTTATCACACTATTACCTCCTCAGATAGCATAGGATATCCACGCACTAGGGCGAGCAGTGAATCCTCGACAACGAAGCATCGACTCCTACAGGCATCGGGAACTCACCCAATCCCGCCACCTGATGACGCCAACTGAGTCGGTAAACGGGTCAAAGTGAGACACCTATCATGTAGAGTCAGTGACGTTCCGAGTAATAAGGGCTAATCTGTACAACCAAGACCTCGGACTTAATCCACTCGACAAATGGTAACCACTTGGAAAGTCCGAACGAGGGTAGTTCGATAGATCACCAGGTCTCTATCCATCTGCATGGTCAGAACATCACAATGTTCCCTACCAATGAAACGTGGTACTTCACATCGCAGATGCTAGTCTCAAGCTCGGACGGCCTTATCCTCATTTTGACGGCCCAATAGACTAGGAACGAGTTTAGAATACACAGTGACCATTAAATGTGTTTCATGATAGCCATCATATCCACTATCACATATAACATACACTATGGTGCATTCTAGGTCTTTATCCAACGCAATTGTTAACACTATAAAATAATGAAGATAAAGAATGCCATAAAAGAATACGAGTTTCATAAATAAAGATCGTTTTAAAAAGAGTCAATAAGAACCCACACGCCACAAGTTGGCTAGTTGGGCACCTACTCTAACAAAATTTGGTTGGAAAAAGGTTCAGCAGAAAAGAGATCTAAGTGGACAGAGTATGAAATCAAAGCTCAATAGATCTCACAGTACTTATGCACAGACCCTTATGGACTATCATACTGGGAAAGCTGTCAAAGTAATTCAAGTATGGGTCCCGAAAGGGGTAATCCTATCTGGACCCAAGTAAAATTGGGTACCAAAAGCTGTTTTTATGATTACAGGACAACAGGTACGAACCAGCTGATGAATCAACATTGTGGTATCTGGATAGAGTGTGTGCGCGACATATGACAGGAAATCAAAAGCTGCTATCAGACATCATTCCACACAAAGGCGCAAAGATAGTCTTTGGTGATAACGCATACGGTAACACTGTGGGTAAGGGTAAGCTTATCCACGGTAACATCTCTATCTCAGATGTCCTTGTTGTTGACAATCTTCGTTACAATTTGATTAGCATTAGTCAGCTGTGTGACAAAGGTTACACAGTCCACTTTCAACAACACACATGCACGGTTCAGAGTCCAAGTGGTCTGACTGTATTGGTAGGAAAACGTTCGGGGAATACCTACATTATCGATTGGTCAGATCAGCTGGAATATGAGCAGTTGTGCCTTGCAGCTGGTTCTTCCAAGATCTGGCTGTGGCATAAAAGAATAAATCATCTTGCATTCAAAACACTTGCTAATTGAGTCAACGTGATATGGTTTCTGGTCTGCCGAAAATCATTTTTCTTTTTGATTAGCATTAGTCAGCTGTGTGACAAAGGTTACACAGTCCAACTTTCAACAACACACATGCACGGTTCAGAGTCCAAGTGGTCTGACTGTATTGGTAGGAAAACGTTCGGGGAATACCTACATTATCGATTGGTCAGATCAGCTGGAATATGAGCAGTTGTGCCTTGCAGCTGGTTCTTCCAAGATCTGGCTGTGGCATAAAAGAATAAATCATCTTGCATTCAAAACACTTGCTAATTGAGTCAACGTGATATGGTTTCTGGTCTGCCGAAAATCATTTTTTCTAAGGATATGATCTGTGAAGCGTCAGCTGGGTAAGCAAATTAAATCGACTTTCAAAAATAAAGGCGGAAAACGTTCTTCCCGTTGCCTTGAGCTCTTGCATATGGATCTATTTGGTCCTATTTCCGTAACGAGCTTAGGGGGAACAAATTACACCCTTGCAGTTGTTGATGATTTTACAAAATATACTTGGGTGTTGTTTTTAAAAGCAAAATCTGAAACCGCCGACCAGCTGATACTTCTTTTGAAACGTTTACAAAATGACAGATCTTGTTCAGTCAACCGGATAAGAAGTGATCGCGGTACTGAGTTATTACATTTAAAATTAACTTCTTATCTGGAAGACTTAGGAATAAAGCATGAGCTTTCAGCAGCTAGAACTCCTCAGCAAAACGGGTTAGCTGAAAGGAGAAACCGCACTTTAAAAGAAGCTGCTAGATCCATGATTGCATATTCCGGTATTTCACAAAAATTCTGGGCAGAAGCAGTTAACACAGCGTGTTATACTCAAAACAGATCGATGATTAATAGGATGCACGATAAAACCCCATATGAGATCTGGCATGGCAAGAAACCTGATATCTCTTACTTCAGGGTGTTTGGGTGTAGATGCTTCATTCATAACAATGGCAAAAAGCACCTAACAGCCTTTGAATCTTAATCTGATGCAGGTACCTTCTTAGGATATTCAGCTGTGAGCAAAACGTATCGTGTGTTCAAAAATCGAAGCTTGACAGTTGAGGAATCAGCACACGTGGTGTTTGATGAAACCAGTTTCAAATCAAATTCAGCTGCAAGCCTACATGATTTGTGTTCACGTCTGGAGTCAACAATTCTTGAAGAATCAGACGACGATGTGCCACAAAGATATTCAGCTGAAGAACAACCAGCAGTGGACACACCGCACAACATTGCACAACAAGATCTGACAGGTAACCCATTAGTAATTGATTTAACTAACAATGATTCCATACAGGGTCAGATCTTCCCATGTGTACCAGCTACTGAAGGTGAAGCGATGAATGCTCAAACAGAAGACACTCAATCAGATGTTGCTCCAAAAGATGTTGCGCAAGAAGTCGCAAGCGCTTCTCCATTGGTTTTATGACTAACGTCTGAAGTACCAGCTGCTAGCACAAATTATCAATTGGTATCCTCACCACCAGCTGGACAACAAGGCGCGAGCACATCATATCATTCGGTATCAAGACCACCAGCTGATTAACCAGTCGCAAGTGATCATCAACTGGTATCCAGCCATCAACTGAAACAAGAGCTGATCCTAGCTCACATCTGGAACAACGATCACAACAGCTGGAAGCAGACGCACAAGCCAACAATGCTCAATATCAATTGGTGTCAGCTGATCCAGCAGTTGCAAACCATCCAGTGACACAGGGGGAACAAGGATCAAATCCAATTGGACTTGATCTTCGGTGGAATAAAAATAATCCACCCGAGCAAGTCATAGGTAATTTTGAATCTCCTGTTTGCACATGAGGCCAGCTAATGTATGATCATTTTGATTCTTCTTTCATCTCGCAAATAGAGCCTAAGGAGATAGATGAGGCCTTAGCTGACCCCAGCTGGATAGAAGCAATGCAAGAAGAACTTAATCAATTTAAGCGTAATAATGTTTGGACACTTTTTCCTAGACCTTTTAACCATTCAATCATAGGAACTAGGTGTGTCTTTAGGAACTAACTAAATGAAGATGTCATAGTAACTAGAAACAAAGCTAGGCTGGTAGCGCAAGGATTTAGTCAGATGGAAGGTATAGATTTTGATGAGACCATCGCACCAGTAGCAAGATTAGAAGCCATCCGCATGTTTCTTGCATATGCTGCATTCAAAGAATTTAAAGTCTTTCAGATGGATGTTAAGAGTGCCTTTATTAATGGAGTCTTAACAGAGAAAGTGTATGTTGCACAACCTCCTGGCTTTGTAAGTCATACACATCCAGATTTTGTTTACAAATTGGATAAAGCTCTATATGGGTTGAAGCAAGCACTCAGAGCTTGTTATGACACACTATCTAAGTTCTTAATCAAGCATATCTAAACCGACAGTGTTTGCTTTGCGATTATCTCAGTTTTGTACAGTGTTTATGCGGTACAGTTTATTCAATGGGTTAAGTATCACAGACATTCTCAGTTTTGTTTCGTCTATTTTTTTTGAGAGGACAGCGTTGCGAGATGTACAGAGAATTCAAAGTTCACTGTTTTTCCCAGTGTACAGTGTTCTTTTGTTTCAGCAGCCAGTCAAAAGGCACAGTTAGCATTCAGTTCAGTTGTTGAGGATGAGGATAATCAGATGGACATCGATCAGCGATTAGCCTCTCCAACCACCACAACTGATTCTCCATGAAATTTATTGAAAATGACACTCTTTTGGGAGATGATGCAACTCCAAATCCGCCTTCGATACCGACTGTCGCTACAAATCTTTCTGCTTTTCTTGACAATCTCAAACATCTCTATCAGTGCATCTTGACAGTCAGTCAGAGGATATTAGGAAACTTAATGATTCTCAAAATGATGTTTTATCCAGGCTCACTACACTTGACAAGGGCCTTCGTGACTCTCTGCTACAACAAGGAGAAGACCTTCGAAAGTTGATTCAAAATGTTCGACAAGATCGCCGCACTCTCGATGATGTCCAGACCCTTCGTTTCAATGAGTTTAGGAAAGGTTTTCTGGCTCACAGTGCTGCTGTCACTGCTGATTCGATGGATTTTCGAAAGGAATTTAGAGCACTTAATGCCAAAGTAACAGCTTTGGATGAGCAGGTGGCCGCTACTCGCAATGACTTATTAGAATTTTAGTTCCCAGGCATAGGAAACACTCAATCACATCACCGACCAACTGAGTGAACTTATTGCTTATATCAACCGTGGTGGTAATGACAAAAATGGGGAAGTGAGTAGCAGCCGCCCTCAACCACCTCCTGATGATCAAAACAGAGGCAGTGGCAATACAGGTGGTGATAATGTTCATACAAAAGATATAGTGGAAAGATTTAGTGGTAGTATGAGCAGAGAAGGTCGAGGCAGAGGCAGAAGCGGTGGCAATAGGTGTGGTTATTCGAAGAGAAGGCGATATGATAGTGGTGGAACGTTCAGGAGATCTTTTGAGGATTGGCTAGGATAGAATGGTTGTTGAGTTTTTGTACAAATCTTATGTACAACCTTCAGTTTATGAAATTTAACATTTCAGCAGACTTTGTGCAATTTATTTTTGCCTTCTTATATCTCGGCTGCTAAGTTTTGTCATCACCAAAAAGGGGAAAATTGTTAGGATAAAATTTATTAAGTTTTTATGATAACAAAATAATATAAGTACTGTAGTTAAGCTAGATCTGGACAGACAGACGATGATATCAACTACGTATTTGGAACAAAGCATATTTCAGTCGACGGTTTGATATTCAGCTGATGGTTGTTAAGTGGAAGTATTCAGATGTTGCGTTGAGATTTTCAGATGATAGATATCAGATGTTGATATTCGGGATTATTTCAGAGGTTGAATTATTACAGGTTATCAGTTTCTGGTACTGGATCAGCCGTTGGAATTCTACGATTAGCCTTTGGTATTCAATCAGCCGTTGGGATAAATTCAGCCGTTTGTTAGTAATCAGCAGATGTTTTAGTTTCAGACGCAAGTTGTTGATTGTTAGCGTATTTCGTTGAAGATTTCAAAACGACAACGTCAGCAATTCCCCAGTGTGTGAGATTTATTATTTTGAGAGTTGAGCGTTCACTGTAAAAATCTCACACACACAGATTCACTCGTATATTTTGAGAGATGTGCAAAATTGATTAGCGAGTGAATCACAACCCAAAAATCAGATCCCGTCCAAGCACGAAGACGTTAAACTCTATGTATGTAGTCTTTTAACAGAGACGTTAAACCAGTTCTTGTTTAGTTAGACACACAGTTGCGGCTGGTGTGCATTTATTGAGGCTAGGAGTTCACCTGGAGCGAGGCTCGGTGATTCGGTATGCGGATCAAATTCTTCTAGTGGAACCTTTGGAGGAGGAAGAAGGGGAGACGTAGGATATTTATATCCGAACTTCCATAAACAAACAGCAGCATATTCTCTTTATGATTTACTGTACTTACGCATACGCATTTAATTTATTTAGCATCGCATATCATCTGTTACACACACGCACAAATCTGTTTGGTACAAACAGATGTCACGCATTAGAAATCATATTTCACATGCTCCGTTGCATTTACTTTTGTTTAGCAGAAATCTGATTTCATGGAGTTTTAAAATTAGGATTCAGTTTTGGTGTATTCCGCATGATTTTATTTCATACCAGATCTGTCTCCGGTGCTCTGTTTTATGTTAAATAACCCGAGGTATTGCACCTCCTTTTTTGCAGCGCAAAATTTTTATTTAACAGTAGCAGCGCTCGCTCTTTATTTTTATTGGATCAGATCTCCGTCCCATCCCTGTGTTGTGTTGTTTAGTTCTCGGGTGAGATCTGATCCTTCGGTCCTAACAAGTGGTATCAGAGCAGGTTGTTCTTGAACGAGCATTTATTTTAAAACACATGTGCTATTCTTTTTTAAATTCTTTAACTGTTTTTGAAAAGCTTATTTTATGAAGATAGGGAGAGGAATGATTAATGAACTACTGTTGTTCTTTTGTCGAGCTGACACGGAATGCGCGAGTTCCGTGTGGATGCCAAAATTCTATTTTGGTTGAGCTGTTTTCAGCTTATGGGGCGAAATAGGAGAAATGAAAGAAAAGCTGGTAGATCTGTTATTGTTTTCTTTTCAGTTCTGATTAGATTAAGTGATTCAGCAGCACATGTTCTTATTTGAAACAAGTTTATATTTAAAGTGCTCTGATGTGTTTTTCAAAATCTGTTAATGCGGTAATTTCAGCTGATTCCTTGTTGTTTATTGTGCTTATATTAATTTGATCGATCGGTTGAAGCATCAGTTTCTGTTGTATCTTTTTCAAAAATCATAGCATATTGTTGCATACGGTTGTTCCCATTTTTTGATTTTCAAAATCTGTAAAATTCCTGCTGTCACGTTGTTTTTGTTTTGGCAGTGTAGGGAGATCTTTATTTAAAATTTGTCGGGAAAACCATTTTTTGATTCCTTTTTTATTCCCACAAAAAGGGAGAGAATTGTTAGATCATGCATATGTTATTTGGGGTTTTGTGTTAATCAAAAAGGGAGAGATTGATGGATCTGGATAACAGATCTAGATCTGAGTTTTGAATTACACAAAACCTGTTATTGTGGTTCCAACATTTTTACGTAGTGTACAGATTTAACAGAAGAGCTGGAATAAGACTTGAGAAATCTGGACGTGACAAAGAATGCTCGGCTGAAGAGTTTTTGGATCAGCTGGACTAGCTGAACCAGCTGGTGCGCGAAAAAGGATTAGCTGGAGAAGTTTGAATTGAAAGAATCGAGAAGACCTATCAGATATGCTTACGTGGTCAGACTTGCTTACGTGGAGTCCAGCTGTACTCATTGGTTTAGTAGTGAAGTCTGACGAGAAGTCTCATGAACAGTAGAGTTCTGATGAGAAAAGCTGTGACGTAAAGTTGTCGAAGAGATAAGCAGATGTGAGCAATCAGCTGGAAACAGATGTGAGCAGTCAGCTGAAGCAGATGAGAACGATCAGCTGGAGCATATACATAACCAACAGCTAGAACAACTGAAAGCAGACTAGAACAGCTGAAGAGATCTGAAGATAGAGCTGAAGAGAGATATGATGTACAGTAGAGATCTGAACGAACAGCTGATGAGATATACAAAGAAGAACCAACAGCTGATGAGTGATACGTAGAAAACCAACAGCTGAGTGAACAACTGTTGAGCGAAGTGTGATAACGAAGAAATCTATCAGCTGTTGGAACGAATTAGTTGAAGATGAAACAACAGCTGAAGCGAACTGTTGATCAGTAGTTGCGAAACAAAGATCAATCAGATGTTGCACGAAATGTAGATGAACAAAGTTTGCGCAAAGACGAAACAGAAGTTGCACTAAAATGAAGATATCAGCAGAGGATTAATTCAGCCGTTGAGAAGAATGAATCAGACGTAGAGCGACGAAGATGAATCATCTGACAACAGACATCAGATGTTGATACGAGAAGTTCGATCAGACGTTGTCAAGAGGAGCAGCTGATCAAATGTGAAACAGAAGCTGTTGGACATACTATTACAGAATCTGAAGACAACAACCATTGATCAGCTGTTGGTACAACGAAGAGAAAACATATCAGCTGTTGTTCAAAGTGAAGAAGAAGCGAACAGCTGATGAACAGTACTATGAAGAGAAGACAACAGCTGATGAAATGTTATGACGAATCTAGCGAAGAGCTGTTGAACAATTTGCTGGAATACATTCAGACGCAATCAACCGCTTAAATGGAAAGAATCAATGGCTAAAATTGAGTTGTGCAAATGCCTTAATTTAAGGGGACAAGATTAGTACTATTCTGGGAAATAGTACAATATACAGAGAGTGATTGCACCAATTTGGGAAGAAGACAATTTAGCCGTAACAAGCACAGAAGGGATTTGAATCTACTCTAACGGCTATATCTTTGGAGAGAAGCTATATATACAAAGATTTTGAAGAAGACAATTTGATCACTCCATAAGGGAAGAAGCACAGTGCAAAAACAGAGGGAAGAAAAATAGAAGGATGAAGCAGTCGACCACCATTAGAGAGGAGCTTACAACGAGCGTCGACTGTTGAGTTCTAATTAGCTTTTGTAGAGCATTTCCCCAGTGTGTGAGATTTATTATTTTGAGAGTTGAGCGTTCACTGTAAAAATCTCACACACACAGATTCAATCGTATATTTTGAGAGATGTGCGAAATTGATTAGCGAGTGAATCACAACCCAACAATCAGATCCCGTCCAAGAACGAAGACGTTAAACTCTGTGTATGTAGTCTATGAAAAGAGAAGTTAAACAAGTTCTTGTTTAGTTAGACACACAGTTGCGGCTGGTGTGCATTTGTTGAGGCTAGGAGTTTACCTGGAACAAGGCTCGGTGATTGGATCTGCGGAACAAATTCTTCTAGTGGAACCTTCCAAGGAGGAAGAAGGGGAGACGTAGGATATTTATATACGAACTTCCATAAAAAAACAGCAGCGTAATCTCTTTATGATTTACTGTAGTTAAGCATACGCATTTAATTTATTTAGCATCGCATATCAACTGTTACACACACGCACAAATCTGTTTGGTACAAACAGATGTCAAGAATTGGAAATCTGATTTCACATGCTCTGTTGCGTTTACTTTTGTTTAGCAGAAATCTGTTTTCATGGAGTTTTAAAATTAGGATTCAGTTCTTGTGTATTACGCATGATTTTATTTCATACCAGATCTGTCTCCGGTGCTCTGTTTTATGTTCAAGAACCCGAGGTATTGTACCTCCTTCTTAGCAGCACAAAATTTTTATTTAACAGTAGCAGCGCTCGCTCTTTATTTTTATTGGATCAGATCTCCGTCCCCTCCCTGTGTTGTGTTGTTTAGTTCTCGAGTGAGATCTGATCCTTCGGTCCTAACAGAACACAATGATGAACTGGTCTAGATACTGCCTGAATACCCTATTCATCAGATCCATGAAAATCACTGGGGCATTCGTCAGGCCAAACGGCATCACCAAGAACTCGTAGTGGCCGTAGCGCGTCCTAAAAGCAGTCTTGGATACGTCCTCTTCTCTAACTCTCAGCTGATGATAGCCAGATCTCAGATCAATCTTTGAGAACACTGAAACTCCCTACAACTGATCGAATAAATCCTCAATCCTCGGTAGTGGATACTTATTCTTCATGGTAACTCTGTTTAGCTCCCGGTAGTCGATGCACAACCTCATGCTACCATCCTTCTTCCTCACAAATAACACTGGCGCGCCCCATGGAGAAAAGCTAGGGCGAATGAACCCCTTATCAAGCAACTCCTGAATCTGCTCCTTAAGATCCTTCATCTCGGTAGGAGCCAATCAATAAGGTGCCTTAGAGATAGGCACTGTCCCTGGCATCAGCTCAATAGAGAACTACACCTCTCGCTCTGGTGGAACTCCCACTACGTCATCAGGGAAAACATCTGCATAATCTCTGACTACCTCCACATCAGATTGTGAAGGGCCTGCTGAATCTCCAGAAGCGGTAACGCTAGCCAAGAAGACCTGGCATCCATGTTCAACTAGCCTCCTGGCCTGCAGAAAAGATATGAATCTGGGATTACGCGGCCTCCTAGCTGCCTCAAATAAGAAGGCCTCCTGCCCTGGCGGTCTGATATAAACTGTCTGTCTCTGAAAATCAATCACTGCTCCAAACTCTGTCAGCCAATCCATGCCCAGGATGAGGTCGAATCCTGTCATTGGCAAAACGACCAAATCTTCTCTAACTGCATGATCCTGAAAGGTCATCGTCAGACCTTGCACGGAACCATCATGGCGAGAGCTACCCCCATGCTCTCTGGAATAATCCCCATCCTCTGTGTGAATGCACTCGAGATAAACAAGTGGGTCGCCCCTGAGTCTAGCAAAGCGAGTGTAGTGACCCCTTGCACACGAATCTCGCTTGAAACAGAAACGTCACACAGGTACGCATTTACGGTCATACTAAAGCCCAAAAAGTAGTTTAGATACCTAAACGTTCTAGGTTCGCTAGTCCTATCCGTCGAAGTTATGAAGACAAGTCCTAGAGGTCCTACAGTTCCCACCTATGTTCACTTAGCAACTAAGGCACAAGTTTCCTAGCAGTGTTCCAGCTAACATGCAATTCCAAAAAACTCAGATAGCGCATAACATGATACGGAAATATAAAATGGAATACATGTAAGCAAAGTCGTGTCCGGATCTGCTGCCTCAGCCTGCATTACGAACACACGACCAGTGGCCTGCCTCCTCTTAGGGCAGTCCTTAGACATATGCCCTGGCTCCTTGCAGTGAAAGCACCTGTCAGTCCCTAACATGAAAGGTCCTGGATTCCGCTTGTGCACTCCTTGCAGACTGGAAACTCTGTCGGTCTAGTGGTGCTGGCCCCCTGCTGCTGTGGCCTCTGCTAGTCCTGCGGCCTCTGCTGCTGCTATTGGCCCTGCTGAGATGGGCCCTTAGAAGGCCCCTGAAAATGTCTCTTCGCCGTGCCCTGGCTCCTTGCAGTGAAAGCACCTGTCAGTCCCTAACATGAAAGGTCCTGGATTCCGCTTGTGCACTCCTTGCAGACTGGAAACTCTGTCGGTCTAGTGGTGCTGGCCCCCTGCTGCTGTGGCCTCTGCTAGTCCTGCGGCCTCTGCTGCTGCTATTGGCCCTGCTGAGATGGGCCCTTAGAAGGCCCCTGAAAATGTCTCTTCGCCGGTGGCTGTGAAGACTGGCCCCTGACGGGCTGCTGTATCTGTCTCTTCCTCTGATAGTCATCCTCATATCCCTCCGGCCCTGCTCGGACCGGTAAGCCCTATGCACTGCTGCCATATAGGTCTCCACGTCCGCCATGTTGACATAGTGATGGATGTCAGGTCGCAGTCCATCAGTAAACTGCCTTAGCTTCTCACTCTCCATTGTAGCAATCGCGGGTACAAAGGGACATCCCCGCTCAAACCGTCGAATACTCCGCAACAGACTTGTATCCCTCACGGAGACTCATAAACTCCCGAATCAGCTGGCTCCGGGCATCCACAGGAAAATACTTCTCATAAAAGACTTTCTTGAATCCTTCCCACGTCAGACTCTCTAGAAATAGTCCAAAAACTGTGCCCTTCCACCACAGAGCTGCATCCCCCTTCAGCATGAAAATAGCACAACTGACCCTGTCGGCGTCCTCTAGACCCATGTAGTCGTTTTAGTCTCCATGGATCGGATCCACTCCTCAGCAACAAGTGGATCAATGGTACCAGCAAACTCCTTGGGTCCCTGCTTGTGGAACCTCTCTGCGACGTCTTCCTCATGCGACTTCCCGGGTCGCTCTGACTGGCGCTCCAACAGCCTAGTATTCCCAGCTAGCATGTGCTAGCTCTCTCATACAAAGTCAACTGAGGTGGTGGGGGAGGAGGAGGTGTAGCGTCATTCTGTTGGCTCCTATCACGACGGGGAGGCATTGTTCTGATACACCAAAACCCTATCACGTAAATCAAATTGCATGACCAAGCGTCTATTTTTAAAACCTTAAGGCCAAAACTCATGCTAGGCTAAAACATGAATCATGCAAACATAAACATATATACTAAAATAAAACTCACAGACTGGTAGTGCGACTTCTGAGCTCCACGCAGCAGGAAAGTACCCCACCAGAACCACCGCTCTAATACCAACTGAAACGAACCAAAGTCTAGAAAATTGTTTTTTTTAAACATTTGCGCAAGCATAAACTTTAAATATGGCTCGTTCCCTTCTAAAAAAAATCTAAATAATTTTCTCAGAAATACTGTAAGCATGAATAAATGAATATTTTAAAACGTTAAAACATCCAACATAATACAATCCTCGAGTAAAAGAATACTGAAAACCAACATGTTTAAAAACCAGTATCTAAAACTGTAAAATTACAGGGCAGAATCATAAAGGCGGTCACGGGGTACTGCTACAACTGGCGCTCAGAGGTCATCACCGCCAGTCGGAAAGAACTCATCAATAGGATCATCACCTGCACCATTTAAAATGAATTTTCTTAAAATCATGCAATTTAAAAGCTTAGCCCGTTAATGTATATTTAATCATTTTCTTTAAAATATTTTCGTACATAGCATACTACATATATGTTTAATTATACATTTACGGGATTCTACATTTTTTTACTTCGGTCAAAGATTGATCCCGGGGCCTGGCTCACTAATACTAGGCTAACCATAGCTCCTAAAATGGTCGATGAAACGAATGTTCACCGCTTTTTTCCATTTTTCCTATTTTCTTAAATATTTGATTTCTCAAAAAATCAAGACTAAAAGAGATTAATTAAAATCAATTTTGACTTCTAAAAATTATTTTGGGACTTATAAAAATCGATTTTGACCTTTAAAAGAAATTCCAATCGATTTTGACCTCGAAAGCCGATTTTGACCAAAAGACTCATTTTGACCAAATTAAATTCCAAAAATCGATTTTGACTCCAATTAAAATCCTAAAGCCCTAATTTTGACTAAAAACTTAAAATTAGACATAACTTAAATTATTTAAAAAAAGTTTGACTCAATTTTGACTTCTGGCTAATTTCCTTAAAATTGGACATTCGACACATTAATTAAAGTAACAGGTCCCTAAATAAAATAACTTGGACCGATTTTAAAACATTTGACTCGAGACTCGAAGACAGATCCGGCCAAACCAACCCAGCCGGTTCAATTGAACCGAACCCATCCAAAAGTAAACCCTAAACCGGACACACACACGCACACACCAGCGGCGCAAGCGATCAGCGTCCAGTCTTCACGATCTTGATTCCTGCTCCGGACACCACTGCCAAAGCCCTTCAGTATGGACCACCCCCAGGTCCAGACGGTTCCAACGAGACCAACCTGGGCTCAAACCGTTGGCTAACCAGGGAGAACTGGTCGCAGCAAGTGGACGCTCCAGCCATGCTGCGCTGTCGCGACCACCTGCTGGTTTTCGCGTTTGTTCTCCCTTCTCCAGCCATCAATGCCGGAGCCCTTCTGGCTGGACTACCCACAGGTCAATACGGTTCTAACGAGACCAAACATGGTCCATACCATGGGCTAACCATGGAGAACTGATCGAGGGAAGTGGGCGCATCAGCCACAAAGTGCGACGCGTCACCTCGACCTCTATGGCTTTCCCTGGTTCACCCGACCACTTAGACACCTTCCAACCTCGATCGAGACCACCATGAGTCTATTAGGAACCCCTAGAACCGAGCCAATACCCCTATAAATCGCCCTGACCAAAGTCTTGAAAGAAGGAAGCGAAACATGTCAAGAAACGTGAAGTGCATGCATGAGATATGATCATAGATGTATAGATCTGAAGTATTCACCACGAATTCATGCAATTTTCATAAAAACAGATTATTATGATTTAAATGGCGAGAAAAGGGATTGATATCACATGTCTGGGTTGAAGAAAACGTTGATCTGCGAGGTACGGACGTTTTAGACGCGAGATCGGGGTGCAACCGGCCTTGGATCACCAAGCTCCTTCAATGGCTGATTGGTTTCGAAATTTGTGTGCTTGTGAGGGAGGGGGATGGCTGGTGTGTGTGCAGAGGAGGCTAGGTTATGTTTAACTAGTGTTTAAGAAATAATTAAAGTGCCTATTATGACCCCTACTAATTTAAATTTAGAAAATACAAGCTTTTCCATCTAATAAAATTGAAAAGGTGTTTAAAACTTAGAGTTGGGCTTTAAATGGATTCATTATTTCGAAATTTAGGCCTCCTCAAAACGCCTTAAAACTCAATATACCAGCTTGTATAGGCGAAAAACGGGTTTCCCTCCAAAATAATTATAAAAATCCAAAATTTCAGAAATTGTTTCTTAAAATAAAATAAATTCGTTCTAAAAATCCCATAACATAAAATCTCAATTTATTTTCATCCCGGCCGACCCTAATCTTGTCCACGCGTCCGTAGTTCAAGCGGGCTGAAAAATAGTACATGCATACCATGCAGCATAAAATCATAAATAAATCATAAAATAAGGCATGTGATCATCTAAAAATATTTTCCCCTAATCATGCACTCATTTCTACGTAGTCAGGAAATTCTAGGCGTTATATTAACTGATCAGTAACTCTCTGTGAAGGGATTACAATATTCCCATAATCATGTCCCTTCCATGAAGGGATTACGGTCCTACTGTAATCATGTCCCTTCCTTGAGAGACCGGGTCCTCTATGACATAAATCTCAAATCTGAACTTTAATTTCTTTCTGAAATAGCTTTATACTAGCTCTTGATCGAAAGTCGATCACTGGAATCTGGTAGATTCACTACTATAAACTCATTTTATTTAAAAAGCACTGCTGAGTGTACAATTGGACTCGGAGCTGAGGACCAGCTCTGAATAAATAAACTCGAGAGTGCAAGACAGACATGGTTCTAGGAGATCAGGTTTTGTGTACAAACAGATCTCTCTGGGAAAACAGATGTTACTGGAAAAACAGATGTCATACGCGAAGGTCAGCTTTTGGTTATGTAACAGATCTTAGGTGCGGTATAGGCATACAGATGTGAGCAACAGCTTTGGCTAAGGAACACAGCTTATGAATAGTAGAAACAGATATCCCTGGAAAAACAGATCTTACTGCGAAAACAGATCTTACTTGGAAAACAGATCTTACTGCGAAAACAGATCTTACTGCGAAAACAGTAGAATGACCCTTTTGTCTAGAATGACGGAAAACAGATCTTACTGCGAAAACAGAACTTACAGGGAAAACAGATCTTACTGCGAAAACAGATCTTACTACGAAAACAGATCTTACTGGGAAAACAGATCCTACTGCGAAAACAGATCTTACTGCGAAAACAGATCTTACTGGGAAAACAGATCTTACTGCGAAGACGCTAACGGAAATTTATAGCAAGTGTTTCAGATTTTTGTAGATTACTCAGCTGTGAGCAACTCAACAACAGATTTGGGTTAAAGACAAGTTACGCGTAAAAACACTTGGCTAGGAACACGAAATACTGCTTCGACTCAGACAGATTCTAAACAAACTGGCTTAGCTTATCAAACCAGGACTTGCTCCCGATCTAACCAGTGTTGCCTATCCATTTAGATTCAATGTCCAGAGTCTTCGCAGTACTTAGGAAACGAGGACTTCTATTGGCTTTCTTACCTGGAATCTGTACAACTCAGTATATTTTTAAAAACACCATTGTCGGTTAAACTTCCTGGTGAGTTTCCTCAAAACTAAAGCATCAAAGCAGTAAATACATAGCTCAACTCAAACATTAATTGAAACTGAAACAGGCAAGCAAACACGGAGAACAACGAAGCATTATATGTTTTCCAAATGCAGGAAGAATCAGATTTACTTGCCTGAAACGAAAATCGCAACGTGTAGATGATCACGACTGGAAGTATCCTCAAGCACACTGGAAAAATCTACTTAACTTTGAAAGAACTAAAAGTTTTTCTTGCAACCAAAATGAATCCAGAGGCTTACGTAAATCATTTTATACAAGGGAGAATGATTGAGTAGTAGGTAAAAATACTTGAGTAGGCATGGCTGCCGTGCCAACTTCTTTGTCATTTTTAAAAGATTTGTTAAAAGCTCCCTACTACTATTTTGATTTATAAACTTGATAACTCATTTTACTAAAACATAGCTCCCATTAAAACTCATTTTTTTTAAAGGAAACATTTGTAGATTATTTCAGATATGTGCTTGGGCGAAATCCTTTCGGAACCTTTTGGACGTTGCTTCAAATAAAAAAAATCAGATTTGAACTTAGAATCTGAATACTCGGAAATCTCAAAACAGCCCTTTGAAAAGAAAGGCTAAGAAATTTGTGGTTCTAGGGATTTTTGGGGCGCTACAACTCTACCCTACTTAATGAAATTTCTTCCTCGATGTTTACTTACCAAACAACTCTGTGTAGAGACTACGCATATCTTCTTATGTCTCCGAAGTTGCTTCTCGCTCCGACTGGTTAGACCACTGAATTTTAACCATTGGGATGATACGGTTTCTTAACTTTCTATTCTCTCTATGAAGAATTCTTTCTGGTCGCTCCTCATAGCTCAAATCTGATGCTAGTTGGATTGGCTCATAGCTTAAAACATGCGATGGGTTGGGAACATATCCTCAAAGCTGATACGTGAAAAACATTATGTACCGAGGACAGATGTGGGGGTAAAGCTAGTCTATAAGCCAGCGTTCCTACTTTGTCCAAGATCTCGAATGGACCAATGAACCTTGGGCTTAGCTTACTCTTCTTCCCAAATCTCATTACGCCTTTCATCGGGGCTACCTTCAAGAAGACATCGTCTCCAGATTCGAAGCTCAACTCGCGGTGTCTGTCATCAGCATAGCTCTTTTGCCTGCTTTGTGCAGTTCTCAATCGGTCTCTTACTTTCTTAATAGTTTCAGCAGTCTGTTCTACTAAGTCTGGTCCCAAACCAGCTCGTTCTCCTATCTCATCCCAATGAATGGGTGTTCTACACTTTCTTACATAAAGAGCTTCGTAAGGGGCCATCTAAATGGATGCTTGGAAACTATTGTTGTACGTGAATTCTACCAAAGGTAGCTTTGAGTCTCAGCTTTCTGAAAAATGAACGATACAAGCCCTAAACAAATCTTCTAATATCTGAATAACCCTTTCTTATTGACCATCTGTCTGGGGGTGAAAAGCTGTGCTAAAGGTTAACTTAGTACCTAAAGCTCTGTGTAGAATCTTCTAGAAAGCTGACGTAAACTTTGGATCTCTGTCAGAAACGATGGAAACTGGAATCCCATGGAGTCTTACTATCTCCCGTACATACAACTCAGCATATTTGCTCACATCATTGACTGGTAAGAAGTGAGCAGATTTGGTAAGTCGGTCTATTATAACCCAAATTGAATTGTAGCCTTGGACAGATCTTGGTAAACCAACTACAAAATCCATCGCAATACTCTCCCACTTACATTCTGGTATCGGCAGGGGTTTTAGCATCTCAGCTGGTCTATGATGCTCAGCTTTGACCAACTGACACGTCAGGAACTCTGAAACAAATCTGGCAACATCGCGTTTCATGCCTGGCCACCAATACAGCTTCTGGAGATCTTGGTACATCTTAGTGCTCCCTGGATGTACTGAATATGGAGCTGTATGAGCTTCTATCATCAGATCTGATCTCAATTTATTCACACTAGGAACCCACAATCTACCTCAAAATCTGATATCTCCTTCTGCTGAAGTATAGATATTACTACCTCTCTCTATGTCTTGTTTAACTCACTTCTGAAACTATTCATCTAACAGTTGTCCTTCTCGGATCTGATCCAACAGATTTGATCGAATGGAGATATCTGCTACAACTGCGCAATTATAACGGGGAATCAGCTCTAGCCCTTTTCAATCTCATAAGCTAAGGGTCTCTGGACAGTAAGCTGGGCTAATCCTATAGATTTCCTACTAAGAGCATCTGCCACCACGTTGGCTTTTCCTGGGTGGTAGCTAATAGTACAATCGTAATCTTTAACTAGCTCTAGCCACCTCCTCTGTCTCATATTTAATTCCTTCTGGGTAAAGAAGTACTTCCAATTCTTATGATCTGTAAATATCTCACACTTCTCCCCGTACAGATAATGTCTCTAGATCTTGAGGGAAAAAACCACAGCTGCTAATTCTAAATCGTGTGTGGGATTGTTCGTCTCATGATTCTTCAGTTTTCTGGAGGCATAAGCTATTAACTTTCGATCCTGCATCAAAACAGCTCCTAACCCTAACTTAGAAGCATCGGTAAAGATCACAAAATTCCCTTGCTCAGAAGGCATGGTAAAAACTTGAGCTTCTATCAACGCTTGCTTCAACTTTTCAAAACTCTGCTGACAACTGGGAGTCCATTCAAATTTAACTTGTTTCCTGGTCAGCGTAGTCAATGGAACTGATGTCCTTGAAAATCCTTGAATAAACCATCGGTATTATCCAGCAAGTCCCAAAAAGCTCCTTACTTCTGAAACAGATCTGGGCACAGGCCTGTCTCGCACAGCTTCTACCTTAGCTGGGTCGACTTCTAAACCATCCTTAGAAATGATATGTCCTAGAAACACAACTTTCTCCAACCAAAACTCACATTTGCTAAACTTAGAAAACAATCTCTTGTCCTTCAAAACTTGCAACACTATACGAAGCTGACTAGCATGCTCGGAGCTGGTCTTGGAATATACTAAGATATCATCTATAAACACTATCACGAATTGATCTAAGAAGGGCTGGAAAACTCTATTCATGAGATCCATAAAAATAGATGGAGAATTTGTTAATCCAAAAGGCATTACTAAAAACTCATAATGACCATATCTTGTCCTAAAAGCTGTCTTATAAACATCGGACTCTTTAATCTTCAGCTGATGGTATCCATATCACAAGTCTATATTAGAGAACACTGCTGATCCCCTCAACTGATCAAACAATTCATCAATCCTAGGCAAAGGGTACTTGTTCTTGGTCAGCTTATTCAGTTCTCGATAATCTATACACAATCGGAAACTCCCATATTTCTTCTTAACGAACAGAACTGGGGCTCCCCACGGTGACGTACTAGGTCGAAAATCCCTTATCCAACAGATCTTGAATTTGTTCTTTTAGCTCTTTCATTTCTGCAGGAGCAAGCCTATTGGGAGGTCTGGAAATCGGAGCTGCTCCAGGCACTAAGTTGATAGCAAACTCTATCTCCCTATCTGGCGGTTAGCCACTGATGTCTTCTGGAAACACTTCTGGGAACTCGTTCACCACCTCCACATCTTAAAGTTGGGGTTTACTAGAAATATCTAGAGAAGATAAACTTACTAGGAACCCTACTCCACCTTTTCTTAAACAGCGCTGGGCCTTCAAGGCTGAGACTAAGCGAGGAACTCTCTGAAGTCCGTCAGATTTGAATGAAATCTGAGATCCTGTGGGCAGATTCACAACTAATGTCCGAAACTTAAAATCAATCACTACTCCATATCTGGATAACCAGTCTATTCCCAAAATCAAATCGAACTCGGGCATGGGTAAAACAATCAAAATTGGCGGTAACTACATGTCCTTGAAGCTCAAGCTCTAAGTCACGATATATGCAACAAGATATCAGCTCTTCTCCTGATGGCACAGTTACGCAATAACCTGTAGACAATCTCTCTGGATTACGCGGTAATGTTTTAGCAAAATCCACAGCTATAAAGGAATGGGTCGCACCTGAATCTAACAGGGCAAAGGAGGACAAACCAGCAACCACAATCTTACCCGTAATCATCGTTGAATCTGGGTTAGCTTGTTCAGCTGTCAAGACGTATGCTCTGCTGGGCACCAGCTGTTTCAACTGAGGAAAGAACTTAGAGATGTGGCCTTGAGCACCACACTTATAACATCCGCTTTGGACAGCTTTACATTGTCCCGGGTGATTCTTATGGTATTTGGGACAAATAGGCTTACTACTTCCAACTGGACAGCACTGATAGGTTGGGCTGATATAGGTCTTGGCTCTTGGGTTCGCTGTTGGTTCTTACTCTGCTTCTTAAATGGCCTCGAATCAGCCTGCTGAAAGGATTGCCTCCTCTGCTGTCTCTCCTGCTCCACATCCTTCCAATCCCTCTCCACTCGCAGGGCTACTACCTCCCTGTAAGATCTGGGTCCTGCTAACCTAACATTCAACTTTAATGTAGGTCTCAATCCTTCCACGAAGTGGCTCAGCTGGACAGCACTGATAGGTTGGGCTGATATAGGTCTTGGCTCTTGGGTTCGCTGTTGGTTCTTACTCTGCTTCTTAAATGGCCTCGAATCAGCCTGCTGAAAGGATTGCCTCCTCTGCTGTCTCTCCTGCTCCACATCCTTCCAATCCCTCTCCACTCGCAGGGCTACTACCTCCCTGTAAGATCTGGGTCCTGCTAACCTAACATTCAACTTTAATGTAGGTCTCAATCCTTCCACGAAGTGGCTCAGCTTCTCCTCGGGGTCCCTCCCAATAAGAGTTACAAAGTAACAGCCACTCTCAAACTTCTAGACGTACTCTTGCACAGTCAGACTCCCTTGCTTCAAGGTCAAGAACTCTCGCTTCAACTCAGACCTCTTGTCTGCTGTGAAGTATTGCTCAAAGAACACTCGTTTGAATTCATCCCATGAGAGATTTGCCAAGTCTACTGACAGCTTTGCTCCCTCCCACTAGATCATTGCATTATCTCTTAGCATATAGATAGCGCACCTTGGCCTGTCCAAATCTGGAATCTGAAGGTATTCGAAAATCACTTCCATAGACTTAATCCAGATCTCAGCAACAAGAGGATCTATAGTACCACTGAACTCCTTTCATTTCTGTCTTCGAAACCTCTCCTAAGAATCATCATAATGCGGTCCTCTGCTGCTCGAAGATTGTCCATTGCCTCTGACAGATTGTTCTACCAACAGTTCTAAGAGTTGGGCAATACGAACATTGCTATCTCCGTTGGTTTCATCTACTTGGGGCATTCTTAAACCTCTCCCTCTTCCTGACATCTTAATCTATAGCCCGCAATCCACCACAAAAGAGCATCAGAACTCGAAAGATAAAGAATTCTTATCATAAAATAAAACTCACAAATCAGGAGATGCGGACGATGAAAGCAGATCCAGACTGGGAAGATGTGTTTATCTCAGGACCACGCTCTGATACCAAGTTTTGACGCCTAAAATAAAACTCACAAATCAGGAGATGCGGACGATGAAAGCAGATCCAGACTGGGAAGATGTGTTTATCTCAGGACCACGCTCTGATACCAAGTTTTGACGCCCAAACCCATGGGAGCCAACGGAATTTGAGAAAATTTAAAATTTTTAAACAAATCGAAGGACTAAACTCGAATAAAGTAAGCTGTATTTCCTTACACAAAGCTGAAACGAAGCTAATGGCGCCAAAGGTAAATAGTAGTAAACAGATTTGACAAAATAGATCTTGATTCACGATGAAAAATGCGATATTACAACTACTGGAACTCTATATAAGTTCACTATTATTGTAACAGATCTTAATACAGTTCGTCAAAAGATCCAAAACAACAAAAGCTAAGACTATGCGAAAACGCTGGCTGTTGACAAACACAGTACGCCGAATCTGAATCAACTTGCACCACCCGCCTGCTCCTGAGCTGCCTCACCTACATTGGGAAAACTAGTGAGCCTAGAGGCTCAACAAGTAAAACTAGGATAACAAAATCACATAAATGCAGGCATAACTGAAATCTGAAATCTCGCTACTGAAAGACAACTCGAAGCTCGAATCTGAATTGCTAATACTGGGTGATTTATGGTCTAGAGGCTCTGTGGTGGTCCTTGTGCATGAAGCATGTTAACTGATCAGTAACTCTCTGTGAAGGGATTACAATATTCCCATAATCCTGTCCCTTCCATGAAGGGATTACGGTCCTATTGTAATCCTGTCCATTCCTTGAGTGACCGGGTCCTCTATGCCATAAATCTCAAATCTGAGCTTTACTTTCTTTCTGAAATAGCTTTATACTAGCTCTTGATCGAAATTCGATCACTGGAATCTGGTAGATTCACTGCGATGAAACTCATTTTATTTAAAAAGCACTACTGAGTGTACAATTGGACTCGGAGCTGAGGACCAACTCTGAAGAAATCAACTCGAGAGTGCAAGACAGACTTGGTTCTAGGAGATCAGGTTTCTTGTACAAACAGATCTCTCTGGGAAAACAGGTGTTACTGGAAAAACAGATGTCATATGCAAAGGTCAGCTTTTGGTTATCTAACAGATCTTAGGTGCGGTATAGGCATACAGATGTGAGCAACAGCTTTGGCTAAGGAACACGGCTTATGAATAGTAGAAACAGATCTCCCTGGAAAAACATGTGAGGACTAGAATTTGCTAAGTACGATTTATTAGCTAATTAAGTTTTTGAGTATCGGGTATTCAGATTTTGGGTGAAATCTGGATGCTCAGATGTGGCCTTGTGTGTTTGCGTGAGTTGTTGCAAGCAGGGAGCAAAACTCTGTCGTTTTGAGCACTGGTCAGATGTTGCGTTGCTGGAGGTGATGCAACGTCGTATTGTGTTTTCAGAAGTGGCGCTAGATAGAGGGATCTGTTAGCGGGCGTGAACAATTGTGAGCTTTTGTGCGAGGAAGTCAGCGATGGTTAGTTGTCCAGAGTCATTCAGATGTCAACGATGGTCAACGGTGCTGATTGATGAATTCAGATGTGACCAAGATCTGAAGAGCGTTAGCGAGATCTGTTGTGAGAGCTTGACTTTGATGGTACGTCATTTTGATAAGTTAGCGCGACGTCGTTTGCTGTTGCGTTAGTCGCGAGTAGAAAAGTCTGATTCGATACAGCTGAGGCCAGTTGCGAGAGACTTCTGCTATAGAATTAAAGCTGTTTTGTACCAAGATCTGAGTTGGTGAGACATCTGAATTAGTCGATGATGCCTTCTATTGTAGTTTTGACTGGGGATTTAAATGCAAGTGCTGATCGACACTTAGAGCATTTTCGAACCTTAGATTTCCTATCTTCTTCCCCGTGAACCTCGATTGTTACTGTTCATCCGAACCCTATTTTCGTCGATTGCCGTCGTTCTTTGCCGCCGTTTGGAGTAAGATTGGTAGCGCTGGGCTCGTCTTCTCTAGGTCTTTGGATTGGTACCAGTTTGGAGACTGGAGTCGTCGGATTTGAGGAACGCGAAGTTGCTGTAGTGCTTGAGTGTCTTCGCGATTGTGGACCAGTTGCTTGTCTGTTCTTTAACAGCCTTGGGTAAGTGATTCTTTACTGATTTAAGCTTCTTTCGAGAGCTGATTAGTGCTCTATTGGAGTAGGTAACTGAGTTAAGTTACTGGGCTTTAGTATTAAGCTATTCGAGTTCAGAATTGAGTTGATTTTGAGGTATCTTGATAGATTCGAGCTTGTAGTAGCTTCCGCTGAGTTGCCGTGGAGCTTCTTGGGCAATGGAATTGAGTTGGTTACTGCGCCCTTATTGTTGTAAGATCTGTTGAGGTTTGAGGTACGAATTGAGCTATATTAAGCAGTTTTGATATGAATATTACTGTTGTGTATTAGCTGTTGCGTTTTGCTTTGACTGCTGCTTATGTGCTCATATCTGTTGTGCGTGTGATGTATGCATTGATTAAGCATGAGCCTGCTGTGCATTCATGCATAAATATTGAGCCTGATTTCCATTGAAAGCTGAATCCCTTTGCACGTTGTGATCGACCGGCTGAGTCGTCGTGCCTGAAAGGTCCAACGTTGATGTTGATGTGGTGGCCAGTTGACTCGTTGTGTTTGAATACCACACTGCCTTGTGATGATCGACTAAGTCGTCGTACCTGAAGATCACAAGATGATGATGATTGATGAGATTTGCACAGCTGAGTCATTGTGCTATTCTGTTTGCCTACCGATGATTCTTGGTAGCCCTTACATGCATTGCACGATAGATTTGTTGCATTGTCTGATATGATTTATGCTTGTATTGTGCTCTTCGTACTGAGGTTTGACCTCGTTTGTTTTCCCTGTTTTGGGCTGCCTTGGTTTGTGTTGGCCTTGGCAGGTTCTTCAGGTAACCACGATAGACAGAGTGGAGCTTCAGCTGGTCAATCCCCTTTTTGAATTGAGTCCCAGTGTAGTGATATTTATATTGAGCCAGGGGATGTCCTGCGCCTCTATTTATGTTGGGGATCGGGTGTTGTATTATTAACTGTTGTTGTTTGAGTTTTGAACTAAAATTATTTTAATTACGATGTATTTTGAAATGATATTGGATCAAGCCCTTATTCGAAAATTTTTAGCCCATATTTTTATGATGCTTCCGCATATTAGTGATTAATTGTTGTATTATCGCATGTGGCCTGACATTTTTGGTATCAGAGCTTAAACTGGGATAAGCTCGTTTCCTTTTGATCACACTTGAGTCTAGGAACAGAGTTTGAGTTTTGATTTTGACTGACTCTGTGATTGTGTGATTTGATTATCTTCCTCTATGATTTATCTGCTTGTTTTCTTACCTCTGAGTTTTGGCAGATGCCGCCGATGAGAGGTAGGAGTAGGATTGCTAGGCAGATAGATGGGGAGCCTAGAGCCCCGGGCAGTGATGAGGATGTTGAGCAGCAGGGTAACCCTTTGCGTCGCCGTGGTAGACAGGCTGAGGTAGAGGTGGATGATGTTACTTGACAGATTGGAGAGATGGTCAGAGCTTAAACTGGGATAAGCTCGTTTCCTTTTGATCACACTTGAGTCTAGGAACAGAGTTTGAGTTTTTGATTTTGACTGACTCTGTGATTGTGTGATTTGATTATCTTCCTCTATGATTTATCTGCTTGTTTTCTTACCTCTGAGTTTTGGCAGATGCCGCCGATGAGAGGTAGGAGTAGGATTGCTAGGCAGATAGATGGGGAGCCTAGAGCCCCGGGCAGTGATGAGGATGTTGAGCAGCAGGGTAACCCTTTGCGTCGCCGTGGTAGACAGGCTGAGGTAGAGGTGGATGATGTTACTTGACAGATTGGAGAGATGGAGCTAGTGTTGGCTAGGTTCTAGAGGATGAATCCCCGGATGTTTACTGGTGTTGAGGCTGGTCTGTTGGCTGAAGGCTGGCTTGAGCACATGGAAGAGTTGTTTGACGCTGTGGAGTACTCGCAAGAGCGGAGACTGAAGTTAGAAGTGTTGCAGTTGAGAGAGCAAGCGCAACGCTGGTGGAAGGGTACTTCTCGTGTCATGAGAGAGACTGGAGTTGTGATTTCGTGGGAGAGCTTCTGTGCAGCTTTTCGACAGGAGTATACCCCTGAGTCTTTCTACAACAATCGTGAGAGGGAGTTCGACAATCTGAAGCAAGGGAACTTGAGGGTGGCCGAGTATTCCAGGCTATTTTCTTCGCTGTTGTCGTATGTTCCCCATGTTGCGAACCAAGAGAGGACAAAGAGAAATAAGTTTTTGAGAGGGTTGAGGCCCGAGTTGTTCCGGATGGTGTTAGCTGGTTCCCCTGCGACGTATGCTGAGGCGGTGGATAGAGCAGTGGATATTGAGGAGAGTCTGATGGAGGTGCAGAATCAGGTTCAGCCGATAGCTAGACGTAGTTTCCAACCTGTACCGGAAGTGATGCCTTCTTTCCAATTGTTGGCGAACAATGGCGGATCCGGATCCCGTTTCCCGGGGGCACAGCGAAAATCAAAAGTTGCCCCGAGAAACGTTCAATACATTCAACACAAATCAATAAACCATTCACAGGGGGTTCATTGATTGTTACCTTGCTGGCGTCTAGGCGCCTGGCTCCGACCAGTTTCACGAGGAAAACGACACTTCAAACGGTAGGCGGCGGTAGATCGTCAATCAGGTCCACGACCGGAATCAATCTTCCTCCGTCAATCTGCACTAGAAGATCTAACAGATTTTGCCACGGATGGAATCTTCTCGTTGCGGTGATCGAAACAAGTCCAATCACGCGAAAAATCGGGCGACGGCGACGGCGGCCGGCGGGCAGCGGCGATGGGCGTTCGGCGGCGGCGTGAGGCGTCTGGGAGAGGGTGGGCGGCTATGAGAGCTAGGTTGTATCTTGTGTGTGTCTCATGGTAGCCCTAGGTCTAATTAAATAAGTGATGGGCTTGAACCGGCCCAATGGACCTGGGGCGGGCCCAGTCCAATATATGAACATTCGGTTCAACCGCATCACCGTGGCTTCTTCATAACTCCGATCGACGATCAGATTGGACCGATCGACTCAGTTTCCAAAACTGACTATTATGTGCGAAAACAATTTTTCAGACCACCTAGACCAAAATGACAGTTATTCTCCTCAACTTTGGGAAATCGCAATTTGATCCCTGTTGACTTTTAGGAAGTCGCACTCCCTAAAATCCTCCTCCTATGATCAACGCATTGAGCTCAGTTTCCGTATGGGAATCATGAATCCAGTACTTGTGTGAC
Organism: Dorcoceras hygrometricum; assembly: GCA_001598015.1. Lineage (NCBI taxonomy): Eukaryota > Viridiplantae > Streptophyta > Magnoliopsida > Lamiales > Gesneriaceae > Dorcoceras > Dorcoceras hygrometricum. Next base: position 122,013 of record KV012855.1, read on the forward strand.
CCTCAATGGTTCAGAGATACAGCTAGACGTGGGCCTACAACCATTGTGGCTCCGAAATCACAATTTCGGACTTGCCCAATGGATCATGGTAAAGCGCCTAGCAACATCGCGCCATGATCCCCTAGGTATCATTGATAGTGCCTGCAAGAACCAGTTGGTCGTGGTTAGCGTACAGTACGGTCCTTTCAACACATATATCTCGATCAGATCAACGACCATTGGTAAATCGAGAGTCGCTAGAGATCCGATAGCTATGCATACATCTTGGAGATCGAATAGTGACATCGCGAGTGTTACTAGGCAAACCCATTTACCTAAAACACATCCAGTACTCTGGACAGAGATTTATACACTATTATCCCCTCAGATAGCATACGATATCCACGCATGAGACACATATATCTCGATCAGATCAACGACCATTGGTAAATCGAGAGTCGCTAGAGATCCGATAGCTATGCATACATCTTGGAGATCGAATAGTGACATCGCGAGTGTTACTAGGCAAACCCATTTACCTAAAACACATCCAGTACTCTGGACAGAGATTTATACACTATTATCCCCTCAGATAGCATACGATATCCACGCATGAGAGCGAGCGGTGAATCCTCGACAACGAAGCATCGACTCCTACATGCATCGGGACCTCACCCAATCCCGCCGCCTAATGACCCCAAATGAGTCGGCAAATGGGTCAAAGTTAGACGCCTATAATCTAGAGTCTCAATGACGTTTCGAGTAGTGAGGACTAATCAGTACAACCAGGACCTCAGACTTTTCCACTCGAGAAATGGTAACCACTTGGAAAGTTCGAACGAGGGTAGTTCGATAGATCACCAGGTCACTATCCATCTGCATGCTCAGAACATCACAATGTTCCCTACCAATGAAACATGGTACTTCACATCACAGCTGCTAGTCTCAAACTCGGGCGGACTTATCCTCATTTTGACGGCCCAATCGACTAGGAATGAATTCAGAATGCACAGTGACTATTAGATGTGTTTCATGATAGCCATCATATCCACTATCACATCTAACATACACTATGGTGCATTCTAGGTATTTATCCAACGCAATTGTTAACATTATATAACATAATGAAAATAAAGAATGCCATAAATAAATGCGTATTTCATAAATAAAGATTGTCATATACAGGAGTCTATAAAAACCCACATGCCACAAGTTGGCTAGATGGGCATCTACTCTAACAATCTCCCACTTGTCCTATAGCCAACTACTCATCAGACGTAGTCCCATTGTTTCGCGATGTTTTTCAAACAACGATCCAGGCAAGGGCTTCGTAAGTGGATCAACAATGTTGTCCGCAGAGGCGAATCTCTCAACTGCTATGTCACCTCTAGCCACAATATCCCGGATTATGTGGTATTTACTCAGTATATGTTTGGATCTTTGGTGAGACCTAGGCTCCTTTGCTTGCGCAACGGCACCCGTGTGTCGCAGTACACCGGGACTGGACCAACTCCATCAGGAATGACGCCCAACTCTTGGACGAAATTCCTCATCCAAACCGCCTCCTTAGCAGCAGCTGATGCTGCGATGTACTCAGCCTCAGTGGTTTAATCCGCGATGGTGTCTTGCTTGGAACTCTTCCAAGAGACAGCACCACCATTGAGCATGAATACAAATCCAGAGGTAGATTTCGAATCATCCACGTCACGTTGCAAGCTAGAATCAGTGTAGCCTTCCAATTTCAGTTCACCACCCCCATAGACCATGAACATATTCTTAGTCCTTCACAAGTACTTAAGAATATCCTTCACAGCCTTCCAATGCAATTGGCCGGGGTTGGCCTGGTAGCGGCTCGTGACACTCAGAGCATATGCGACATCCGGTCTAGTTGAGATCATGCCATACATAATACTACCTATTGCCGAGGCAAATGGCACACGTGCCATACTCTCTATCTCCTCATCAGTCGTTGGACACATAGACTTAGATAGAGTGACCCCGTGGCACATAGGTAGGTGTCCTCTCTTGGACTCTTCCATAGAGAACCTCTTAAGGATGGTATCAATGTAGGTAGCTTGGGTGAGTCCGAGCATCAGTTTCGATCTATCCCGATATATCTATATTCCAAGAATATAGGATGCTTCACCCATGTCCTTCATCGACAATCTACTAGACAACCATACTTTAGTTGACTGCAGCATTCCTACATCATTCCCAATGAGTAGAATGTCATCAACATAAAGTACGAGGAATGTCACAGCGCTTTTAACCACCTTCTTATATACACATGGCTCCTCGGGATTCTTGATGAAACCAAATTTCTTAATTGTTTAATCGAATCTCAGGTTCCAACTCCTCGATGCTTGATGTCCTTCATCGACAATCTACTAGACAACCATACTTTAGTTGACTGCAGCATTCCTACATCATTCCCAATGAGTAGAATGTCATCAACATAAAGTACGAGGAATGTCACAGCGCTTTTTAACCACCTTCTTATATACACATGGCTCCTCGGGATTCTTGATGAAACCAAATTTCTTAATTGTTTAATCGAATCTCAGGTTCCAACTCCTCGATGCTTGTTTGAGACCGTAGATCGATCTCTGAAGTTTGCATACCTTATGCTCATTTCCCATATATGTGAAACCCTCAGGCTGCGTCATATAGATCTCTTTCTTAATGTTTCCATTAAGGAACGCAGTTTTCACATCCATTAGCCATATCTCATAGTCGTACCATGCGGCTATGGCCAGTAAGATTCTAATCGACTTGAACAATGCGACTGGTGAAAAAGTTTCATCATAGTCAACACCTTGCCTTTGAGTGTAACCTTTTACGACCAGTCGTGCCTTGTAGGACAATACCTTACCGTCAGGCCCAAGTTTCCTCTTGTATATCCATTTGCACCCAATAAGAACAATTCTTTCGGGAGGATTAACAAGAGTCCAAACTTGGTTCGCATGCATTGAGTCAATCTCAGACTGCATTGCTTCAAGCCACAAATTAGAATCAGCATCGGAAATTGCGTCCTTGAAAGTCCTTGGATCACATCCAACAACTTGATCACCTTGATCATCTTCAAGGAGGAAACCATATCTTTCAGGAGCCCTAGGAACCCTTTCGGATCTCCTAGGTGCGACCATTTCTGGTACTGGCTCTGGAGGCGCAGGAGATTCACTCGGTACTTCAGTTGGTTCTCGAACCTCTTCGAGTTCTACTATTTTGCCCTTTCTATCAAGTAGAAACTCCCTTTCCATAAAGGTGGCATTTCTAGAAACAAACACTTGATAGTAGAAGTAGTATCCAATGGAATTCTTTGGATACCCAACGAAGTAACATAAGATGGATCTCGTATCCAGCTTATCTCCCACTGTCTGCTTCACGTAAGCAGGACATCCCCAAATCCTCATGTATGAGTATTTGGGTGGTTTGCCAATCCATATCTCATATGGAGTCTTATCCACTGCCTTGGTGTGGACATTTTTCAACAACATTACCGCCGTTTCGAGCGCATAGCCCCAAAACGAGGTAGGAAGCTCAGTGAAGCTCATCTTAGATCGAACCATGTCCATCAAGGTTCGATTACGACGCTACGCTACACCATTGAGCTGTGGTGTGGTCGGAGGGGTCCACTGTGCGAGAATTCCATTCTCTTTCAGATAGTCTTGAAATTCAGCACTCAAGTATTCACCACCTCGATCAGATCGAAGTGCTTTAATACTTTTCCCTAACTGATTTTCTACTTCAGCTTTGAATTCTTTGAACCTTTCAAAGGATTCAGACTTGTGCTTCATTAAGTACAAGTACCCATACCTAGAGTAATTATCGATAAAAGTGATGAAGTATGTGTGACCGTACTTAGTAACAATGCTAAGTGGGCCACACACATAAGTATGGATCAAATCCAATAGGACTTGGGTATGCTCAGGCTTGCCCTTGAAGGGTTGTTTAGTCATCTTTCCCTTGAGACAAGATTCACAAGTCGGTATGGAGTTAATGTCTGAAAAATCAAACATGTCGCTCCTAACTAATTTGTTCATCTTACTCAAGGAAATATGACCTAGCCTAGCGTGCCAAAGTTGTGCTGGGTTTAAGCAATCGTTTTTCCTTTTATTGTTGTTGTCTGTGTTTCCACATCGCGAGTTGGAACTCCTCTCAATGTAGAACATACCTTTTGCAGTTTGCAACTGCTCGAGGTAATCCTTACAGTTACTCCTCCAATGTACAGGCTTGTGACAGTGGTGGCAAACATCCTCATATTTGTTCGGCCTTGAAGTCCTTTCCTTGGGCTTCTTGGCGGGATTTCCCTCCTTCGCAGGGGCAGAAAACTTCTTACCCTTGCGTTTGGACTCCTTCTTCGCAGAGGAAGAAGAGCCCATAAGGAGGACGGGCTTGTCCTTCTTTACGGTCCCCTCAAACACTACAAGCATGTTCACCACCTCTTCAAGGGTGGCTTCCAGCTTGTTCATGTTGAAGTTGACCACAAAGGGGTCGAATGCAGCGGGTAGTGAGAGGAGAAGCAAATCCACAGACAGCTCATGTGGAAGTGTGATATCAAGGCCCACCAACTTTTCAATGAGCCCAATCATACGAACCCCATCTCGCGGACCGAAGTCCCATCGCGCATGCGGCTCGTCATAAGCTCCTTGACAGTGGTGAATGTCAGGCCCCGTGCTAATTACCAACAATTAACACAAAATAAGCGCATAATCACGGAAGCTTAAAATCAGGACTTAAAAATTTTTCGAAATACAAAGGCCTGAACTTCAAATCATATGTTCAAAATATTCGATATTCAAAATATAAGTTAAATCAACTTAATACAGCAAGTAACCACATAAATCAATTCACAAGATAGATCCCCAAATACATGATAACACGGGGCATCCCCCGGTTCAATACATATAATAAATAAACTGGGACTCAGGGATGCGGGGATCGACCAACTGAACTTCCACTCGGTCCAGCTTGGTTACCTGAAACTCCTGCAAATGGGTAACACAGACCCAAACAACAAAAGCAGGAAAAGAAAAACGAGGTCAAGCCTCAGTACGAAGAGCTATCAAAGCAGAAAACATACAACAAGCTATAATCAATGCTATGAATGCATGAGGGCTAGCAAAAAGTCGGATAGCTAGACCAGTCTATCAACTGGCAACTCAAACCAAGCCTCTATACCACGCACAGCCAATCAGCCGGTGGAAATCATCGGTCCGTGATCATCAGGGCCCGTCAGCCCATCACAGCTCGGTGGTAGACACTCGAATCCGGTAGTCACCACTCCGACGATAGCGTTGGACTTTTCGGACACGACTCAACAGTCGGCCAGTCACAACGTGGCACCCAATCAGGTAATAAAATCAAATCTGTACATCAGGCTCAAGATGTATGCATGAATGCCATTCGATATCAAAGCATAAAGCATACAATGCATAATACGTGAAATAAAGCATAACTCAATCAATTTCACAATTCAATTTCCACGTAAATCACATCACCACAATTCACAACATTGATAACTAGCCATGTCCAAGTTCAACTGCTAAGGGCTGCTCAGTCGTACCT
>KV012855.1:129748-140524 GCA_001598015.1 Dorcoceras hygrometricum
TTGAGACTAGCATCTGCGATGTGAAGTACCACGTTTCATTGGTAGGGAACATTGTGATGTTCTGAGCATGCAGATGGATAGTGACCTGGTGATCTATCTAACTACCCTCGTTCGGACCTTCCAAGTGGTTACCATTTGTCGAGTGGATAAGTCCGAGGTCTTGGTTGTACATATTAGCCCTCATTACTCGAAACGTCATTGAGACTCTACGTGATAGGTGCTTCACTTTGACCAGTTTACCGACTAAGTTGGGGTCATCAGGTGGTGGGATTGGGTGAGGTCCCGATGCATGTAGGAGTCGATGCTTCGTTGTCGAGGATTCACCGCTCGCCTATGTGCGTGGATATCCTATGTGTTGGCGTACAATGGCGGATCCGGATCCCGTTTCACCGGGGCGCAGCGGAAATCAAAAGTTGCCCCGAGAAACGTTCAATACATTCAACACAAATAAAAAACCATTCACTAGGGGGTTCATTGATTGTTACCTTGCGGGCGTCTAGGCGCCTGGCTCCGATCTAAACTAGAAGATCTGATGTATTTTGCCACGGACGAAATCTCCTCGTTGGGGTGATCGAAACAAGTCCGATCACGCGAAAAACCAGGCGACGGCGGCGGCGGCCGGTGGCGATGGTCGGTCGGCGGTGGCGTGAGGCGTGTGGGAGAGGGTGGGCGGCTATGAGAGCTAGTTTGTATCTTGTGTGTGTCTCATGGTAGCCCTAGGTCTAATTAAATAAGTGATGGGCTTGAACCGGCCCTATGGACCTGGGGCGGGCCCAGTCCAATATATGAACATTCGGTTCAATCGCATCACCGTGGCTTCATCATAACTCCGATCGACGATCAGATTGGACCGATCGACTCAGTTTCCAAAACTGACTATTATGCTGCGAAAACAATTTTTCAGACCACCTAGACCAAAATGACAGTTATGCTCCTCAACTTTGGGAAATCGCAATTTGACCCCTGTTGACTTTAGGAAGTCGCACTCCCTAAAATCCTCCTCCTATGCTCAACGCAATGAGCTCAGTTTCCGTGCGGGAATCATGAATCCAGTACTTGTGTGACCCTCAATGGTTCAGGGATACAGCTAGCCGTGGGCCCACAACCATTGTGGCTCCGAAATCACAATTTCGGACTTGCCCAACGGATCATGGTAAAGCGCCTAGCAACATCGCGCCATGATCCCCTAGGTATCACTGATAGTACCTGCAAGAACCAGTTGGTCGTGGTTAGCGTACAGTACGGTCCTTTCAACACATATATCCCGATCAGATCAACGACCATTGGTAAATCGAGAGTAGCTAGAGATCCGATTGCTATGCATACATCTTGGAGATCGAATAGTGACATCGCGAGTGTTACTAGGCAAACCCATTTACCTAAAACACATCCAGTACTCTGGCCAAAGATTTATAAACTATTATCACCTCAGATAGCATAGGATATCCACGCATGAGAGCGAGCGGTGAATCCTCGACAACGAAGCATCGACTCCTACATGCATCGGGACCTCACCTAATCCTGCCGCCTAATGACCCCAAATGAGTCGGCAAACGGGTCAAAGTGAGATGCCTATCATGTAGAGTCTCAATGACGTTTCGAGTAGTGAGGACTAATCAGTACAACCAAGACCTACGGATTTTTCCACTCTCAGAACATCACAATGTTCCCTACCAATGAAACATGGTACTTAGCATCGCTGATGCTAGTCTCAAGCTCGGGCGGCCTTATCCTCATTTTTACGGCCCAATCGACTATGAACGAATTCAGAATGCACAGTGACTATTAGATGTGTTTCATGATAGCCATCATATCCACTATCACAGCTAACATACACTATGGTGCATTCTAGGTCTTTATCCAATGCAATGTTAACATTATATAAAATAATAAAAATAAAGAATGCCATAAATAAATGCGTATTTCATAAATAAAGATTGTCATATACAAGAGTCTATAAAAACCCGCATGCCACAAGTTGGCTAGTTGGGCATCTACTCTAACACCAATCTCCTCAAGTGCCGCAACAGTCGAATCGTCAGAGGTTCAAGCCCCGAGGGAAACAGTTTAAGAAGAGTTTGAACTCGAGTTCTTCTGGTTCAGTGAGTTCTGGCGATAGTGGCTCCGGAGGAGGAGTGACTTGTGTACAGTGTGGAGGTCGTTATATGACTTCACAGTGTCGTGGAGTTCAGGGCCTTTGCCATAACTATGGGCAGCCTGGACATTTTGCTCGAGTGTTTGCGGCTGGAGGACAGTCAGTGAATCAGTCGCAGCAAGGTTCTGCTGATGGTTCTTCGCAGCAGAGACAATTACCTTTTGCTTAGTCCCAACGATCAGGATTACAACCCTGTGAACCGTCTAAGTTTGGTGGACCTTCGAGACCTCAGTTTCCGGGACAACAGCAGGCTCAGGTGAACGCCTTGACGAGTGAGCAAGCCGCTGAGATGCCTGAGAGGATTATTGCAGGTACTTGTGCTATCTTTGATTTTCCTGCACGAGTTTTGTTTGCTACTGGAGCATCACACTCATTTATTTCTGAGTTGTTGGTGTATGAGTGTGGGTTGAGTTCTTCCCCACTCTTTGATGTTGTCTCTGTATCTACCCCTGCTGGCGTGAGTTTGTTGTCCCTTGAGGTGGTGTTGGATTATGTTCTTAGGTTTGATGAGCATGTGTTGGTGACCAATCTGATTGTTTTGGGAATTAGAGATTTTGATTGTATCTTGGGAATGGACGTGTTGTCCAATTATAGAGCGACAGTGGATTGTTTCCATGGTGTAGTAAGATTTAGGCCTGAATTTGGAGAGAAATGGGATTTCTATGGCGCTGATTCGCGACCTAAGATTCCTTTTGTGTCTGCAATGGAGATGTTTAGTTTGTTGTCGCTAGAGAATTCAGGGTTTATGATCTATGTCTTTTTCCGAAGTATCGCGAGTAGAGTTGAGCGATGTTCCGATTGCTCGAGAGTTTCCTAACGTGTTTTCGGATGAGATTCCTGGATTCCCTCCTAGACGAGAGATTGATTTCAGTATCGAGTTGGTGCCAGGGACAGCCTCGATTTCTAGAGCTCCGTATCTGTTGGCGCCAGCTGAGTTGAAGGAACTCAAAGAGCAGTTGCGTGATCTGTTAGAGAAGGGCTTCATTAGACCGAGTATGTCGCCCTGGGGAGCTCCTATTCTTTTTGTGAAGAAGAAGGATGGATCTATGTGGATGTGTGTGGATTTTCGGCAGTTGAACAAAGCGACGATTAAGAACAATTATTCGTTGCTGAGGATTGATGACTTGTTTGACCAGTTGCAGGGATCTGCAGTATACTCTAAGATTGATCTGCGATCTGGTTATCATCAGTTTCGGATCAGATACGCTGATGCGGCGAAGACGGCTTTCTGGACGAGATATGGGCATTATGAGTTTTTGATGATGCCTTTTGGATTGACGAATGCTCCTACTGTCTTCATGGATTTGATGAATCGCGTCTTCAGTGAGTATACTGATCATTTTGTGATTGTATTCATAGATGACATTCTGGTGTATTCGAAGAACTTCAGAGAGCATAAAAAGCACTTGAGATTGGTTTTGCAGAAACTGAGAGACTCACAACTGTATGCGAAGTTCAGCAAGTGCGAATTCTGGCTGGATAGAGTTGTCTTCTTTGGTCATGTTATTTCAGCGCAAGGAATTTCTGTGGATCCGTGTAAGGTCGAAGCAGTTCTTAACTGGGAGCGACCTAGGAATGTTTCTGAGATCCGTAGTTTCTTGGTTTGGCTGGCTATTATAGGCTTTTTATTGAGAAATTCTCTTCGATAGCTAGGCCTATGACTCAGTTGACCCAGAAAGATAGGATGTTTGTTTGGACTGATGAGTGTGAGTCGATTTTCCAGTTACTTAAGGAGAAGTTGACTACTGCTCCTGTGTTTGCTTTGCCTTCTGGTTCTAGAGGTTTTGTAGTTTTCTCTGACGCTTCTCTGAGTGGTTTAGGATGTGTGTTGATGCAGAAAGGGTATGTTATTGCTTATGCGTCTCGACAGTTGAAGCCCCATGAGACGAGATACCCCGTTCATGATCTTTAGTTGGCTGCGATAGTGTTTGCCTTGAAGATTTGGCGTCACTATTTGTACGGAGAACAATTTGTGGTGTACACCGACCACAAGAGTTTAAAGTATATCTTCACGCAGTCAGATTTGAATATGAGGAAACGCCGCTGGATGGAGTTGCTGAAGGATTTTGAGTGCGAGATTCAGTATCATCCTATGCGGATGAAATTGGTGGCCGATGCTTTGAGTAGGAAAACCCAACCGGCGATGTTGACGTCGATGAGAATATCCAAAGCCCACGAGGATTTGGGGACTTCTGGGTGGCGTTTTCAGGCGAGTGATCAGTACTTTGTGGTTTCTTCTTTTCATGTTGAGCCACAGATTGTAGCAGACATTAGAGTAGCGCAGAGGACTGATCCGTATGTGCATGAGTTGAAGATTAAGGCTCATAATGGTCAGTCTGAGGATTTTTCTGTTGCTTATGATGGATGCTTGAGATTTCGAGGTAGATTGGTGGTTCCGAATATGATTGATTTGAAGGAAGTCATCTTGAATGAAGCTCATTGTAGTCGATACAGTGTGCATCCGGGCGAGAGAAAGATGTATCATGCTTTGAAGTCTCACTATTGGTGGGAAGGCATGAGGAATGACATCTCTGGATTTGTAGCTCGTTGTTTGAATTGTCAACAGGTCAAGGCCGAGAGGAAGAGACCTGGTGGATTGCTACAGAGTCTAGAAGTGCCTCAGTGGAATTGGGAGCACATTGCCATGGATTTTGTGACGCATTTGACTCGATCGAGTAGGGGATGTGATGCTGTTTGGGTTGTGGTTGATAGACTTTCGAAGTCAAGCCATTTAATTCCCTATGATGTGAGGTGTTCGATGAAGAAGATGGCACGACTGTATATTGACCATGTAGTGAGATTGCATGGAATGCCGGTTTCAATAGTGTCTGATAGAGATCCAAGGTTTACTTCCGAATTTGGAAGAGCTTACAGGTAGCGATGGGTTCGAGATTGGCTATGAGTACAGCCTATCACCCACAGACAGATGGTCAATCTGAGGACCATTCAGATTTTAGAAGATATGCGGCGAGCAGTTGTTTTGGATTTCAGTGGTGGCTGGCAGGATTCCTTGTCCTTAGTTGAGTTTTCTTATAACAACAACTACCAAGTGACTATTGGGATGGCCCCTTTCGAAGCGTTGTATGGTCGTAAGTGTAGATCACCTATCTGCTGGGAAGAGATTGGTGAGAAGCAGTTGTCTAATCCTGAGTTTGTGCAGCACATGAAAGATCAGGTTGAGTTGATTCGGAGTAGGATGAAAGCTGCTCAAGATCGACATGCTATCTATGCTAATAAGAGACGCCGACCTCTAGAATTCGAAGTTGGTGATCGAGTGTTTCTCAAAGTTTCTCCTTTCAAGAGTGTGATGATATCCAGACTGAAGGGTAAATTGGCTCCTAGATTCGTTGGTCCTTTTGAGATTGTTGAGAGGATTGGACAGTTGTCTTATAGATTGAAACTTCCTGATGAGTTAGCAGCGATGCATGATGTGTTTCATGTGTCAATGTTGAGGAAATATGAGCCAAATCCGTCCCATGTGTTAAGGACTGATGAAGTAGAGCTGGATTCTACCTTGAAATATGTTGAATATCCAGTGCAGATTCTTATAGGAAGGAGAAGCAGCTGAGGAATAAGGTTATTCCATTGGTGATGGTCCAATTGAGCAAGCATGGTCGTGAGGAAGCTACCTGGGAAGTTGAAGAGAAGATGAGACAGGAATGGTCTCATCTGTTTGAGCTTTGACAGTGGAGTTGTGATGGTGGTTCTAGTGTTTTGTTGATTTCTGCCCTGTGTTTGCCTTTGATTTCGAGGACGAAATCTCTTAAGATGGGGAGAATGTGAGGGCTAGAATTTGCTAAGTACGATTTATTAGCTAATTAAGTTTTTGAGTATCGGGTTTTCAGATGTTGGGTGAAATCTGGATGCTCAGATGTGCCCTTCTGTGTTTGCGTGAGTTGTTGCAAGCAGGGAGCAAAATGCTGTCGTTTTGAGAGATGGTCAGATGTTGCGTTGCTGGAGGTGATGTGACGTCGTATTGTGTTTTCAGAAGTGGCGCTAGATAGAGGGATCTGTTAGCGGGCCTGAACAGTTGTTAGCTTTTGCGCGAGGAAGTCAGCGATGGTTAGTTGTCCAGAGTCGTTCAGATGTCAACGATTGTCATCGGTGCTGATTGATGAATTCAGATGTGACCAAGATCTGAAGAGCGTTAGCGAGATCTGTTGTGAGAGCTTGAATTTGATGCTACGTCGTTTTGATAAGTCAGCGCGACGTCGTTTGCTGTTGCGTTAGTAGAGAGTAGCAAAGTCTGATTCGAGACAGCTGAGGCCAGTTGCGAGAGACTTCTGCTTTAGAATGAAAGTTGTTTTGTACCAAGATCTGAGTTGGTGAGACATCTGAATTAGTCGATGATGACTTCTGTTGTAGCTTTGACTGGGGCTTTAAATGCAAGTGCTGATTGACACTTAGAGAATTTTCGAACCTTAGATTTCCTATCTTCTTCCCCATTAACCTCGATTGTTACTGTTCATCCGAACCCTATTTTCGTCGATTGCCCTCGTTCTTCGCCGCCGTTTGGAGTAAGATTGGTAGCGCTGGGTTTGTATTCTCTAGGGCTTTTGATTGGTACCAGTTTGGATACTGGACTCGTCGGATTTGAGGAACGCGAAGTTGTTGTAGTGCTTGAGTGTCTTCGTGATTGTGGACCAGTTGCTTGTCTGTTCTTAAACAGCCTTGGGTAAGTGATTCTTTACCGATTTAAGCTTCTTTCGAGAGCTTACTAGTGCTCTGTTGGAGTAGGTAACTGAGTTAAGTTACTGGGCTTTATTATTAAGCTGTTCGAGTTCAGAATTGAATTGATTTTGAGGTAACTTTACAGATTCGAGCTTGTAGTAGCTTCTGCTGAGTTGTCGTGGAGCTGCTTGGGCAGTGTACTTGAGTTGGTTACTGCACCCTTCTTGTTGTAAGATCTGTTGAGGTTTCAGGTACAAATTGAGCTATATTAAGCAGTTTCGATATCATCTTTGGGAATATTTCTGTTGTGTATTAGCTGTTGTGTTTTTCATTGACTGCTGCTTATGTGCTCATATCTGTTGTGCGTGTGATGTATGCACTGATTAAACATGAGCCTGTTGTGCATTCATGCATACATATTGAGCCTGATTTCCTTTGAAAGCTGAATCCCTTTGCACGTTGTGATCGGCCAGCTGAGTCGTCGTGCCTGAAAGGTCCAACGTTGTTGTTGATGTGGTGGCCAGCTGAGTCGTTGTGCCTGAATACCACACTACCTTGTGATGGTCGACTGAGTCGTCGTACCTGAAGATCACAAGATGATGATGATGGATGAGATTTGCACAGCTGAGTCGTTGTGCTATTCTGTTTGCCTATCAATGATTCTTGGTAGCCCATACATGCATTGCACGATAGATTTATTGCATTGTCTGATATGATTGATGCTTGTAATGTGCTCTTTGTCGGAGGTTTGACCTCGTTTGTTTTCCCTGTTTTGGTCTTCCTTGGTTTGTGTTGGCCTTGGCAGGTTCTTCAGGTAACCAAGCTGGACAGATTTGAGCTTCAGCTGGTCGATCCCCTTTTTGAATTGAGTCCCAGTGTAGTGATATTTATATTGAGCCAAGGGATGTCCTGCGCCTCTATTTATGCTGGGGATCTGTTGTTGTATTATTAACTGTTGTTGTTTGAGTTTTGAATTAAAATTTATTTTAAGTATGATGTATTTTGAAATAATATTGGATCAGGCCCTTATTAGAAAATTTTTAGCCCATATTTTTATGATGCTTCCGCATATTAGTGATTAATTGTTGTATTAGCACACGTGGCCTGACAAAACAGTTCTTACTGCGAAAACAGATCTTACTGGGAAAACAGATCTTACTGCGAAAACAGATCTTACTGGGAAAACAGATCTTACTGCGAAAACAGATCTTACTGGAAAACAGATCTTACTGCGAAAACAGATCTTACTGGGAAAACAGATCTTACTGCGAAGACGATAATAGAAATTTATAGAAAGTGTTTCAGATTTTGGTAGATTACTCAGCTGTGAGCAACTCAACAACAGATTTGGGTTAAAGACAAGTTACGCATAAAAACACTTGGCTAGGAACACGAAATACTGCTTCGACTCAGACAAATTTTAAACAATCTGGCTTAGCTTATCAAACCAGGACTTGCTCCGATCTAACCAGCGTTTCCTATCCATTTTGATTCAATGTCCAGAGTCTTCACAGTACTTAGGAAAAAGAGGACTTCTATTGGCTTTCTTACCTGGAATCTGTACAACTCAGTATATTTTTAAAAACACCATTGCTGGTTAAACTTCCTGGTGAGTTTCCTCAAAACTAAAGCATCAAATCAGGGAATCCATAGTTAAATTCAAACATTAACTGAAACTGAAACAGGCAAGCATACACAGGAAACAACGAAGCATTATATGTTTTCCAAATGCAGCAAGAATCAGATTTACTTGCCTGAAACGAAAATCGCAACGTGTAGATGATCACAGCTGGAAGTCTCCTGAAGCACACTGGAAAAATATACTTAACTTTGAAAGAACTAAAAGTTTTTCTAGCAACCAAAATGAATCCAGAGGCTTACGTAAATCATTTTATACAAGGGAGAATGATTGAGTAGTAGGTAAAAATGTTAGAGTAGATGCCTAACTAGCCAACTTGTGGCGTGTGGGTTCATAGACTCTTATATGAAACAATCTTTATATATGATATTCGCATTTATTTATGGCATTCTTTACTTTCATTGTGTTGTATAATGATTAACAATTGCGTTGAGTAAAGACCTAGAATGCACTATAGTGTATGTTAGATGTGATAGTGGGTATGACGACTATCATGAAACACATCTAATAGTCACTGTGTATTCTGAACACGTTCCTACTCGATTGGGCCGTCAAAACGAGGATAAGGCCGTCCGAGCTCAAGACTAGTATCTGCGATGCGAAGTACCATGTTTCATTGGTAGGGAACATTGTGATGTTCTGAGCATGCAGATAGATAGTGACCTGGTGATCTATCGAACTACCATCGTTCGGACTTTCCAAGTGGTTACCATTTGTCGAGTGGATAAGTACGAGGTCTTGGTTGTACTGATTAGTCCTCACGACTCGAAGCGTCATTGAGACTCTACATGATAGGCGTCTCACTCTGACCTTTTTTCCGACTCAATTGGGGTCGTTAGACGGCGGGATTGGGTGAGGCCCCGATGCATGTAGGAGTCGATGCATCGTTGTCGAGGATTCACCGCTCGCAGACATGCGTGGATATCCTATGTTATCTGAGGAGACGATAGTGTATAAATCTCTGGCCAGAGTACTAGAAGTGTTTTTGGTAAATGGGTTTACCTAGTTACACTCGCGATATCACTATTCGATCTCCAAGATGTGTGCATAGCTATCGGATCTATAACGACTCTCGATTTACCAATGGTCGTTGATCTGATCGGGATATATGGATTGAAAGGACCGTACTGTACGCTAACCACGACCAACTGGTTCTTTCAGGCACTATCAGTGATACCTAGGGGATCATGGGGCGATGTTGTTAGACGCTTTACCATGATCCGTTGGGGAAGTCCGAAATTATGATTTCGGAGCCGCAATGGTTGTGGGCCCACGGCTAGCTGTATCCCTAAACCATTGAGGGTCACACAAGTACTGGATTCGTGATTCCCGCACGGAAACTGAGCTCAATATGTTGAGCATTTGAGGAGGATTTTAGGGAGTGCGACTTCCTGAAAGTCAAAAGGGGTCAAATCGTGATTTCCCGCTGTTGAGGTGAAAAACTGTCATTTTGGACTAGGTATCTAAAAAACTGTTTTTCACGTCATAACATTCAGTTTTGGAAACTGAGTCGATCGGTCCGATCTGATCGTCGATCGTAGTTATGATGAAATCGTAGTGATTTAATTGAACCGGATGTTCACTTGGACCTGGGCCTGACCCAAGTCCAATGGGCCGGTACATACCCATTGTAAGTCTATTAATTGTAGACTTAGGGTTTTAACTACAACAATTAACCTAACCCTAGCTCCTTGAATACGGCCGCCCACTTCTCCCTCTCCTCCCACGCCGCCGCCGCCGCCGCCGCTTCCCGCCGTCGGCCGCCGCCCGCCGTTGATTGATCGGACTTGCTCCGATCAGTTTTTCGAGGAGAATCTGTCCGCGTTGATCTCGTCAGGCCTTCTAGTGCAGGCTGACGAAGGAGTCTCCCTTCCGGTCGTGGACCTGATTGACGAATCTACAGCCGCCTACCGTGAAGAGCCGGTCTTCTTGTAATTCCGGTTGGAGCCAGGCGCAAGTCGCCAGCAAGGTAATCTACTAATCATTCTATGAATGGTTTATAGCATGATTTTATTGTATTGAACGTTTCCCGGCGCCAAATTTTTAAACTTCCGTTTTGCCGCCGGGAGACGGGATCCGGATCCGCCACCGCTATTCCAACAGTGGTATCAGAGCACATGCTTTGATCCTTCAATACAATCGTTGCCATAATTGTATCTAATCTCTAATTTTCAGATTGAATCAAAAAAAATTTGTTTGGTATGGCCGCCGGCCGCCGCCGTGTGCGGCGGCGCCCCTCTCTCGCGCGCATGATTGCGCGCGACTTGCGCGCTAGCCGCGCAACGCTGGCCCCGTCCAGCACACCACGATG
>KV012855.1:146093-158350 GCA_001598015.1 Dorcoceras hygrometricum
CGGGATTGGGTGAGGCCCCGATGCATGTAGGAGTCGATGCATCGTTGTCGAGGATTCACCGCTCGCAGACATGCGTGGATATCCTATGTTATCTGAGGAGACGATAGTGTATAAATCTCTGGCCAGAGTACTAGAAGTGTTTTTGGTAAATGGGTTTACCTAGTTACACTCGTGATGTCACTATTCGATCTCCAAGATGTGTGCATAGCTATCGGATCTATAAGACTCTCGATTTTACCAATGGTCGTTGATCTGATCGGGATATATGGATTGAAAGGACCGTATTGTATGCTAACCACGACCAACTGGTTCTTGCAGGCACTAGTGATACCTAGGGGATCATGGGGCGATGTAGCTAGACGCTTTACCATGATCCGTTGGGCAAGTCCGAAATTTTGATTTCGGAGCCGCAATGGTTGTGGGCCCACGACTAGCTGTATCCCTGAACCATTGAGGGTCACACAAGTACTGGATTCGTGATTCCCGCACGGAAACTGAGCTCAATATGTTGAGCACTTGAGGAGGATTTTAGGGAGTGCGACTTCCTGAAAGTCAACAGGGGTCAAATCGTGATTTCCCGCTGTTGAGGGGCAAAACTGTCATTTTGGACTAGGTATCTGAAAAACTGTTTTTCACGTCATAACATTAAGTTTTGGAAAATGAGTCGATCGGTCCAATCTGATCGTCGATCGGAGTTATGATGAAATCGTAGTGATTTAATTGAACCGGATGTTCACTTGGACCTGGTCCTGACCCAAGTCCAATGGGCCGGTACATACCCATTGTAAGTCTATTAATTGTAGACTTAGGAATTTAACTACGACAATTAACCTAACCTTAGCTCCTTGAATACGGCCGCCCCCTTCTCCCTCTCCTCCCACGCCGCCGCCGCTACCGCCGCTTCCCGCCGTCGGCCGCCGCCCGCCGTTGATTGATCGGACTTGCTCCGATCAGTTTTTCGAGGAGAATCCATCCGCGTTGATCTCGTCAGGCCTTCTAGTGCAGGCTGACGAAGGAGTCTCGCTTCCGGTCGTGGACCTGATTGACGAATCTACAGCCGCTTACCGTGAAGAGCCGGTCTTCTTGTAATTGCGGTTGGAGCCAGGCGCAAGTCGCCAGCAAGGTAATCTACTAATCATCCTATGAATGGTTTATAGCATGATTTTATTGTATTGAACGTTTCCCGGTGCCAAATTTTTAAACTTCCGCTGCGCCGCCGGGAGACGGGATCCGGATCCGCCACCGCTATTCCAACAAAAAATACTTCAGTAGGCATGGCTGTCGTGCCAACTCCTTTGTCCTTTTTAAAAGATTTGTTAAAAGCTCCTACTACTATTTCGATTTATAAACTTGATACCTCATTTTACTAAAACATAGCTCCCATTAAAACTCTTTTTTTTTAAAGGAAACATTTCTAGATTATTCCAGATATGTTCTTGGGCGAAATCCTTCCGGAACCTTTTGGACGTTGCTTCAAATAAAATAAATCAGATTTGAACTTAGAATCTGAATACTCGAAAATCTCAAAACAGCCCTTAGAAAAGAAAGGCTAAGAAATTTGTGGTTCTATGGATTTTTGGGGTGATACAAGACAACTGCTTCTCACCAATCTCTTCCCAGCAGATAGGTGATCTACACTTACGACCATACAAAGCTTCGAATGGAGCCATCTCGATAGTCACTTGTAGATGTTGTTATAATAAAATTCAACCAGATATAAGGAATCTTGCCAGCCACCACTGAAATCCATCACAAATGCTCGTAGCATATCCTCTAAAATCTGAATGGTCCTCTCAGATTGGCCATCTGTCTGGGGGTGATACGCTGTACTCATGGCCAATCTCGAACCCATCGCTGCCTGCAAGCTCTTCCAGAATCGGGAAGTAAATCTTGGATCTCTATCGAACACTATCGAAATCGGCACTCCATGCAATCTAACCACATGGTCGATATACAACTTCGCCAGTTTCTTCATCGAACACCTCACACCATAGGGAATGAAATGGGCTGACTTCGAAATCCTGTCAACAACCACCCAAATCGCATCACATCTCCTATTCGATCGAGGTAAATGCGTCACAAAATCCATGGAGATGTGCTCCCAATTCCATTGAGGCACTTCTAGACTCTGTAGCACTCCACCAAGTCTCATTCTCTCAACCTTGACTTGTTGGCAATTCAGACATCGAGCTACGAATCAAGAAATATCATTCCTCATGCCTTCCCACCAGTAGTGAGACTTCAAGGCATGATACATCTTCTTCTCGCCCGGATGCACACTGTAGCGACTACAATGGGATTCAATCAAGATAGTCTCTTTCAGATCAATCAGGTTCGGAACCATCAATCTACCACGGAATCTCAGACATCCATCAGAAGCAACAGAAAAATCATCCGACAGACCATTATGGACTTTAATCTTAAACTCATGAATGCACGGGTCAGTTTTCTGTGCTGCTCTAATGTCTGCAACAATCTGTGGTTCAACCTGAAAAGAAGAAACTACAAAGCACTGATCATTCAGCTGAAAATACAGTCCAGAAGTCCCCAAATCTTCATGGACTTTGGATATTCTCATCGACGTCAACATCGCAGGTTGAGCTTTCCTACTCAAGGCATCTGCAACCAAGTTCACCCGCCCAGGCTGATACTGAATCTCACAGTCAAAATCTTTCAGCAACTCCATCTAACGACATTGCCTCATATTCAAATCAGACTGGGTGAAGATGTACTTCAAACTCTTGTGGTCCGTGTACACCACAAATTTCTCTCCATACAAATAATGATGCCAAATATTCAAGTCAAAGACAATCACAGCCAACTCCAGATCATGAACGGGGTATCTCGTCTCATGGGTTTTCAACTGTCAAGACGCATAAGCTATCACTCGCACGTTCTGCATCAACATGCATCCCAAACCACTCAGAGAAGCATCAGAGAACACTACATAACCTCCAGAACCCGATGGCAAAGCCAACACAGGAGAAGTAGTCAAATTCTCCTTAAGAAATTGAGAACTAACTCACACTCTTCAGTCCAAACAAACATCCTATCTTTCTGGGTCAACTGAGGCATCGACTTGGCTATCGAAGAGAACTTCTCAATAAAACGTCTATAGTATCCAGCCAATCCAAAGAAACTACGGATCTCGAAAACATTTCTAGGTCGCTCCCAGTTAAGAACTGCTTCGACCTTACTGGGATCTACGGAAATACCTTGCGCTGAAATGACATGACCCAAAAAGACAACTCTATCCAGCCAGAATTCACATTTTCTGAACTTAACATACAGTTGTGAGTCTCTCAGTTTGTGCAACACCAGTCTCAAGTGCTCTTTATGCTCTCTGTAACTCCTCGAATACACCAGGATGTCATCTATTAAGAAAATCACAAAATGATCGATATACTCATTAAAGATGCGATTCATCAGATCCATGAAGACATCAGGAGTGTTAGTCAACCCAAACGGAATCACTAGAAATTTATAATGCCCATATCTCGTCCTGAAAGCCTTCTTCGCCACATCATCGTCTATAATCCGCAATTGATGATAACCAGATCGCATATCAATCTTCGAGTACACTGCCGATCCCTGCAACTGGTCGAACAAGTCACCAATCCTCGGCAAAGGATACTTGTTCTTAATCGTAGCTTTATTCAACTATCGGAAATCCACACACATCCTCATAGATCCATCCTCTTCTTCACAAAAAGAATCGGAGCTCCCCATGGCGACATACTCGGTCTGATGAAGCCTTTCTCCAAAAGATCACGTAACTGACCCTTGAGTTCCTTCAACTCAGCTGGAGCCAACCAATACGGAGCTCTAGAAATCGGGGCTGGCACCAACTCTATACTGAAATCAATCTCTCGATTCGGTGGGAATCCTGGAATCTCATCCGGAAACACGTCTGGGAACTCGAGAAATAGGGACATCACTAAACCGTACTCTCGATTCATGGGAAACATCCAAGGCATAGATCATAAACCCTGAATTCTCTAGCGACAACAAGATGAACATTCCCATGGCAGACACTAGTGGGATCTTCGATCGCGAATCAGCACAATAGAAATCCCATTTCTCCCCAAATCAAGGCCTAAATCTCACTACACAATGGAAACAATCTACAGTCTCTCTGTAACTGGACAACATGTCCATACCCAAGATACAGTCAAAATCTGTAATTCCCAAAACAATCAGGTCAGTCATCAACACATGCTCATCAAATCTAAGCACACAATCCGCAACCAACTCATGGGACAACAAACTCACGCCAGCAGGGGTGGATACGGAGACAACATCACACGGTGGGGTAACACTCAACCCACACTCATACACAAACAAATCAGAAATAAAGGAGTGGGATGCTCCTGTGTCAAACAAAACTCGTGCAGGAAAATCAAAGATAGCACAAGTACCTGCAATAACTCCTTCTGGTCTATCCTCTGCCTACTCTCTCGTCAAGGCATTAACTCTAGAAGATCCTCCAAACCTAGACAGCTCTTGTGGTTGGAAACCTGATCGTTGGGACTGAACAAAAGGTTGTTGTATCTGCACCAGCAGAACCTTGCTGCGACTGATTCGAAGACTGTCCACCCATCAAAGGACACACTCTAGAGAAATGTCCAGGCTTCCCACAATTCCAACAAAGACCCTGAACTCCATGGCACTGCGAAGTCATATGACGACCTCCGCACTGTCCACACATCACTCCTCCAGAGCCACTGCTACTAGAACTCAGAGAACCAGAAGAACTCGAGTTTTATCGTCTCTTAAACTGCTTTCCTCGAGGCTTGAACCTCTGGCGATTAGACTGATGCGAAGTCTAAGGAGGTTGAAATGAAGGCAACGCTTCCGGCACAGGATGAAAAGCACGTCCAGTTGTCGGCTGAACCTGAGTCTGTGCCTCCAACAGACTCTCCTCAATATCCACCGCTCTATCCACGGCCTCAGCATAAGTCGCAGGAGAACCATCCAACACCATACGGAACAACTCAGGCTTCAAACCTCTCAAAAACTTGTTCCTATCGTTCTCTCCTGGTTAAAATGAAGGCAACGCTTCCGGCACAGGATGAAAAGCACGTCCAGTTGTCGGCTGAACCTGAGTCTGTGCCTCCAACAGACTCTCCTCAATATCCACCGCTCTATCCACGGCCTCAGCATAAGTCGCAGGAGAACCATCCAACACCATACGGAACAACTCAGGCTTCAAACCTCTCAAAAACTTGTTCCTATTCGTTCTCTCCTGGTTAGCCACATGTGGAACATACGATAGAAGCGATGAAAACCGTCTGGCATACTCGGCCACCTTTATGTCCCCTTGCTTCAGATTGTCAAACTCTTGCTCACGGTTGTTGTAGTAGGACTCCGGGTATACTCCTGTCGAAACGCTGCACAGAAGCTCTCCTAAGTAATCATAGCCCCACTCTCCCTCAGGATTCGGGAAGTACCCTTTCACCAACGCTGAGCATTCTCCCTCAACTGCAAAACCGCTAGTTACAGTCTTCTCTCCTGAGAGTACTCCACCGCGTCAAACAACTCCTCCATATGCTCTAGCCAGCCTTCAACCATCAAGCCACCATCAACACCAGTAAACGTCGGGGGATTCATCCGCTGGAACCTAGCCAAAACTAGCTCCATTTCACTAATATGTCGAGTCACATCCTCTACCTCAGTCTGCCTAGTACGACGACGTAAGGGTATACTCGGCTGCTCAATATCCTCATCACTGCTCGGAGCTCTAAACTCCCCATCTACCTGCCTAGCGATACAACTCCTACCTCTCCTCGATGGAATCTACCAAAATCTCAGAGGTAAGCAACAACACAAATAGTCACAAAGGCAGATAAATCACAGAGTCAGTCAAAATCAAAACTCAAACTCCGTGCCTAAACTCGAGTGCAATGAAAAAGAAATCGAGCTTATCCCCGTTTAAGCTCTGATACCAAAATTTCAGGCCTGGTGGGCTAATCACGGATTAATTACTCAATTAATCACATTTGTGAGGAAGCAGTAAAAATCAGGGCTTTAAAAATCAGGGCTTGATCCAACATATCATTCAAAATAGTTCATAATCAAAATACGAGTTTAACTCAAAACTCAAACAATCCATCAACAGGTACAAATAGCAAGTAGTAAATCAACTACTGATCCACTCAGTAAAATAAAGGCACATGACTTCCCTGGCTCAATATAAATACATAACACTGGGACTCAAATCAGAAAGGGATCGACCAGCTGAAGCTCCACTATATCCAGCCTAGTTACCTAAAAAACCTGCCAAAGCCAATACAAACCAATGCAGCCCAAAAACAGGGAAAAGTAAAGAGGTCAAACCTCAGTACAAAGAACCATCTAAAAACAGAAAATCATGCAACATGCTATACTTCAAGTTATGAAATGCATGATGGCTATCAAAGGAATCGGTTATCAAGGCCAATGACTCAGTTGGAAAATCTCAATTGAGACTCACACACCACGCACAGCCAATCAGCCGATGGAAATCATCGGTCCGTGATATTCGGGTCTGTCGACCATCACAACTCGATGGTATTCGCACGAAAACTCAGCCGGACACCACTCCGATGATAGCATTGACCTTTCAAGCACGACAACTCAGCCAGCCGATCACAATGCTAGCTTGACTCGGGTCATCAATCGAATATCAGGCTCAATATGTATGCATGAATTCCACTCAATAATCAGATCCCAACGCATACAATAACAAGTGCGTGAAACATATCATACAACAAAGCATAGTAAATCAAATCTGTTCACAGAGTCACGTATACAGGTTCACAACAAGAAATATAAACATGTACATGCCCAAAGCTATTTACAGGGGCTCAATCCGTACCTCAAAACTCAATTCTACCTCAACAGATCACGCAAACGCAGCTCCAATAGCCTGCTCAAATCTGCTACTCACCAACTTCTCAAAAGCTCAGACGGGAAGTGCCTTGAAGCCCGAATCTGTCAAGATATCTAAAAATCAGCTTTCACCAAAGCTCTGTTAGATTAGATGCCCAACTAGCCAACTTGTGGCGTGTGGGTTTTTATTGACTCTTGTATATAACGATCTTTATATATGACATTCGCATTTCTTTATGGCATTCTTTATTTTCATTATGTTATATGATGTTAACAATTGTGTTGGATAAAGACCTAGAATGCACCATAGTGTATGTTAGATGTGATTGTGGATATGATGGCTATCATGAAACACATCTAATAGTCACTGTGTATTCTGAATACATTCGTAGTCAATTGGGCCGTCAAAATGAGGATAAGGCCACCCGAGCTTGAGACTAGCATCTGCGATGTGAAGTACCATGTTTCATTGTAGGGAACATTGTGATGTTCTGAGCATGCAGATGGATAGTGACCTGGTGATCTATCGAACTATGATGGCTATCATGAAACACATCTAATAGTCACTGTGTATTCTGAATACATTCGTAGTCAATTGGGCCGTCAAAATGAGGATAAGGCCACCCGAGCTTGAGACTAGCATCTGCGATGTGAAGTACCATGTTTCATTGGTAGGGAACATTGTGATGTTCTGAGCATGCAGATGGATAGTGACCTGGTGATCTATCGAACTACCCTCGTTCGGACTTTCCAAGTGGTTACCATTTGTCGAGTGGATAAGTCCGAGGTCTTGGTTGTACTGATTAGTCCTCACTACTCGAAACGTCATTGAGACTCTAAATGATAGGCGCCTCACTTTGACCCGTTTTCCGACTCACTTGGGGTCATTAGGCGGCAGGATTGGGTGAGGTCCCGATGCATGTAGGAGTCGATGCTTCGTTGTCGAGGATTCACAGCTCACTTTCATGCGTGGATATCTTATGCTATCTGAGGGGATAATAGTGTATGAATCTCTGGCGAGAGTACTGGATGTGTTTTAGGTAAATGGGTTTACCTAGTAACACTCGCGATGTAACTATTCGATCTCCAAGATGTATGCATGGCTATCGGATCTCTAGCGACTCTCGATTTACCAATGGTCGTTGATCTGATCGGGATATATGTGTTGAAAGGACCGTACTGTACGCTAACCACGACCAACTGGTTCTTGCAATCACTATCAGTGATACCTAGGTGATAATGGGGCGATTTTGCTAGGCGCTTTACCATGATCCGTTGGGCAAGTCCGAAATTGTGATTTCGGAGTCACAATGGTTGTGGGCCCACGGCTAGCTGTATCCCTGAACCATTGAGGGTCACACAAGTACAAGATTCATGATTCCCGCATGGAAACTGAGCTCAATGTGTTGAGCATATGAGGAGAATTTTAGGGAGTGCGACTTCCTAAAAGTCAACAGGGGTCAAATTGCGATTTCCCAAAGTTTAGGGGCAAAACTGTCATTTTGGACTAGGTAATCTGAAAAATTGTTTTTCACATCATAATGTTCAGTTTTGGAAACTGATTCGATCGGTCCAATCTGATCGTCGATCGGAGTTATGATGAAACCGTAGTGATTTAAATGAACCGAATGTTCATATGGACTTGGGCCTGACCCAAGTCCAATGGGCCGGTTCAAGCCCATGTATATTTGTTATATACTAGTATTGTACTAGGGCTTTAATCATACAATTAACAACACTAAACCCTAGCCTCCAAGCTCCAAAAACCGCCGCCCCTCCTCTCAAACCTCACGCACGGCCGCCGCCCATCGCCGCGCCGCCGCTGTCCGTTCGTCGTGTGATCGGACTTGTTTCGATCACCGCGACGAGGAGTTTCCGTCCGTGCCAGAATCCGTCAGATCTTCTAGTGCAGATTGACGGAGGAAGCTTGTTTCCGGTCGTGGACCTGATTGACGATCTACCGCCGCCTACCGTTTGAAGTGCCGGTTTCTTCGTAAAACTGGTCGGAGCCAGGCGCCTAGACGCCAGCAAGCTAACTATTCTATGAACACCCTATGAATGTTTATAGAATTGTATTTGAATGTATTGAACGTTTGTCGGGGCAATTTTTTATTTCCGCTGCGCCCCCGAAACGGGATCCGGATCCGCCATTGTCGCCAACAAGCTCATCTGGCTTATAGTTCCCAGCTGTGTAGCCTTACTCAGCTACTACAATTCCATAGAGCATTATCCAGCTCTAAATCCAGGCTTAAAACATTAAGGAAATCTTACCCAAAATCTCAGACAGATCGGAAGAACTGTCGACCAGAAATTCGCTTTGATGCTCGACCTGCAATTACGTTGCGCTCTCTCAACCCGCAGGATCCAAAGATCCAAACTGGTATCAATCTAAAGAGTTAAGCAAGACGAACCCAGCACCACAAATATCGCTCCAAACAACGGCGGGCAATCTAACGGAGAAGGGTTTGAATGAACAGTACCAATCCAGGGTTTCTCTAGAAAGGAAATATGAAATGTCGTGTTGAAAAATGGTTAAGTGTCGATCGCTGCATAGCATTTTAATTCTTCAGTCTACGCTACAGTGAAAGTCAACACCGACTTATTCAGATCCCAGAGTGTTTAGATTTGATTTTGATTGACTCTGTGGCCTATGTGATTATTTTACATTCCTCTGTGATTTATCTGCTGTTAGTCCTTACCCTGAGTGTCTTTTAGAGATGCCGCCGAGGAGAGGTAGAGGTAGGACTGCTAGACGTACCGCTGAGGAGTCTAGGACCTCGGAGAGTGACGAGGATGTTCAGAAGAGTATGTCTTTGCGCCGTAGAGAGAGATAGGAAGAGGTGGAGGATGTAACGAGGCTGATAGGTGAGATGGAGCTAGTGTTGGATAGGTTCCAGAGAACGAATCCCGCTACGTTCACTGGCGCCGAGGGTGGTCTTTCGGCTGAAGGCTGGTTGGAGCACATGGAGGACTTGTTCGATACTTTGGAGTACACCACGGAGCGGAGACTGAATTTGGACATTTTGCAGTTGAGGGAGCATGCTCAACGTTGGTGGAAGGGTACTTCCAGAGTGATGAGAGAGACTGGAGTCTTGGTTTCTTGGGAGAGCTTCTGTTCTCGTTTTGACAGGAGTATACCCCAAAGTCATACTTAAATAACCGCGAGAGGGAGTTCGACAACCTGAAGCAAGGGAATTTGAAGGTTGCTGAGTATGCCAGACAGTTTTCCTCACTTCTGGCGTATGTCCCTCACGTTGGCAGCCAGGAGCGAACGAAGAGGAACAAGTTTATTAAGGGATTGAAGCCAGAGTTGTTTCAGTTGGTGTTGACTGGAGCCCCATCAACGTATGCTGAGGCTGTGAATCGAGCAGTTGACATCGAGGAGAGTTTGTTGGATGCACCGATGCAGATTCCGATGACAGTTGGACGAGGTTACCATCCTGCGTCTGAAGGGACGCATACTTCTCAATCTCCTCAGACTTTGCAGAAATCGAACCGTCAGAGGTTCAGACCTCGTGGAAAGCAGTTTAAGAGAAAGTCGAATTCTAGTTCCTCTGGTTCTGTGAGCTCTGGTGGCAGTGGATCGGGAGGAGTGTCTTGTGGACAGTGCGGTGGTAAGCACATGACTTCGCAATGCCGTGGAGTTCAGAGGACTTGCCACAACTGTGGGCAGCCTGGACACTTTCTGAGAGTGTGTCCTTTGTTGAGGGGACAGTCTTCGGTTCCTTCGCAGCAAGGTTCGGCTGGTGGTTCTTCGCAGAGGCCGCAACCTCCTGCCCAGACCCAACGATCTGGATTCCAACCCCGTGAATCGTCTAGGTTTGGAGGACCTTCGAGACCTCAGTTTCCGGGACCGCAGTAGGCCCAGGTGAATTCTTTGTCGAGGGAGCAGGCTGATGAGATACCTACTTGAGTTATCGCAGGTACATGCTCTATCATTGATTTTCCTGTGAGAGTTTTATTTAATACAGGAGCATCACACTCCTTTGTTTCTGCATGGTTTGTACATGAGTGTGGGTTGAGAGTTACCCCACCGTGTGATGTTGTATCTGTGTCTACTCCTGCTGTGTATGGTTGATGTCCCGTGAGATTGTGGTGGGTTGTGTGATTCGGTTTGATCAGAAGGTAGTAGTGGCGAATTTGATCTCTTTGGAGATGAGGGATTTTGACTGCATCTTGGGGATGGATGTGTTGTCTGAGCATAGAGCTACTGTGGACTGTTTCCATGGTGTGGTGAGATTTTGCCCCGAGTCGGGAGAGAAGTGGGAATTCTACGGTGCTGATTCGCGCTTGAAGATTACACTAGTGTCCGCCATGGAGATGTTTAGCCTGTTGTCGCTAGGTAACGCTGAATTTATGATCTATGCGCTTGATGTTTCCCAAGAGTCACGATTGGAGTTGAGCGATATTCCAATCGTTCGAGAGTTCCAAGATGTGTTTCCAGATTAAAAGTCATGGATTCCCTCCGAGACGAGAGATCGATTTTAGTATAGAGTTGGTGCCAGGGATAGGCCTGATTTCTAGACCTCCGTATCCGTTGGCGCCAGCTGAGTTGAAAGAACTCAATGATCAGTTGAGAGATATTCTGGAGAAAGGCTTGATCAGACAGAGTATGTCTCCTTGGGGAGCTCCGATTCTGTTTGTGAAGAAGAAAGATGGATCTATGAGGATGTGTGTAGATTTTCGGCAGTTGAGAAAAGCGAATGTGAAGAACAAGTATCCTTTGCCGAGGATTGATGACTTGTTCGATCAGTTGCAAGGATCGGCCGTATACTCGAAGATTGATTTGCGCTCTAATATCACCAGTTGCGAATTAGAGACGCTGATGTAGCGAAGACAACTTTTCAGACAAGATACGTGTTAGAGTAGATGCCCAACTAGCCAACTTGTGGCGTGTGGGTTTATAGACTCTTGTATATGACAATCTTTATAAATGATATTCGCATTTATTTATATGGCGTTCTTTAATTTCATTATGTGTGTAATGATTTACAATTGCGTTGAGTAAAGACCTAGAATGCACTAAAGTTTATGTTAGATGTGATAGTAGGTATGACGGCTATCATGAAACACATCTAATAGTCACTGTGTATTCTGAACTGTTCCTAGTCGATTGGGCCGTCAAAATGAGGATAAGGCCGCCCGAGTTCGAGACTAGTATCTGCGATGCGAAGTACCACGTTTCATTGGTAGGGAACATTGTGATGTTTCTGAGCATGGAGATAGATAGTGACCTGGTGATCTATCGAACTACCCTCCTTCGGACTTTCCAAGTGGTTACCATTTGTCGAGTGGATAAGTCCGAGGTCTTGGTTGTACTGATTAGTCCTCACGACTCGAAACGTCATTGAGACTCTACATGATAGGCGTCTCACTTTGACCCGTTT
>KV012855.1:167115-200947 GCA_001598015.1 Dorcoceras hygrometricum
TAGTTAGGAGTGACTTGTTTGATCTGTCAGACATCAACTCCCTACCGACTTGTGAATCCTGTCTGAAAGGAAAAATGACCAAGCAACCCTTCAAGGGCAAGGGTGAACGTGCCCAAGGCCTATTGGATTTGATCCATACTGATGTGTGCGGCCCGTTTAGTATTGGTACTAAATACGGTCACACATACTTCATCACCTTCACCGATGATTATTATAGGTACGGGTACGTGATGAAGTACAAGTCTGAATCCTTTGAAAGGTTCAAGGAATTCAAGGCTGAAGTAGAAAATCAGTTAGGCAAAAGTATTAAGGCACTTCGATCTGATCGAGGTGGTGAATACTTAAGTACTGAGTTTCAAGACTATCTGAAAGAGAATGGGATTCTCTCACAGTGGACCCCTCCCGCCACACCACAACTCAATGGTGTAGAGGAGCGTCGTAATTGGACCTTGTTGGACATGGTTCGATCTATGATGAGCTTCCGACCTCGTTTTGGGGCTATGCGCTCGAAACAGCGGTAATGTTGTTGAACAATGTCCACACCAAGGCAGTGGATAAGACTCCGTATGAGATATGGATGGGCAAACCACCCAAGTACTCATTTATGAGGATTTGGGGATGTCCTGCTTACGTGAAGCAGACAGTGGGAGATAAGCTTGATACGAGATCCCTCTTATGCTACTTCATTGGGTATCCAAAAAATTCCATTGGATACTACTTCTACTATCCCAGCAAAACAAAAGTGTTTGTTTCCAGGAATGCCACCTTTATGGAAAGGGAATTTCTACTTGATAGAAAAGGCAAAATAGTAGAACTCGAAGAGGTTCGAGATCCAATCGAAGTACCAGGTGAATCTCCTGCACCTACAGAGCCAATACCAGAAATGGTCGCACCTAGGAGATCCGAAAGGATTCCTAGGGCTCCTGAGAGATATGGTTTTCTCCTTGAAGATGATCAAGGTGATCAAGTTGTTGGATCTGATCCAAGAACTATCAAGGAGGCGATTTCCGATGCTGATTCTAACTTATGGCCTGAAGCAATGCAGTCTGAGTTTGACTCAATGCATGCTAACCAAGTTTGGACTCTGGTTAACCCTCCCGAAGGAATTGTTCCTATTGGGTGTAAATGGGTATACAAGAGGAAACTTGGGCCTGATGGTAAGGTAATGACCTACAAGGCACGAATAGTCGCGAAAGGTTACACTCAAAGGCAAGGTGTTGACTATGATGAAACATTTTTGCCAGTCGCAATGTTCAAGTCAATTTGAATCTTGTTAGCCATAGCCGCATGGTACGACTATGAGATATGGCAAATGGATGTGAAAACTGCGTTCCTTAATGAAAACATTAAGGAAGAGATCTATATGACGCAGCCTGATGGTTTCACATCTGTTGGAAGCGAGCATAAGGTATGCAAGCTTCAGAGATCAATCTACGGTCTCAAACAAGCATCGCGAAGTTGGAACCTTAGATTCGATGAAACAATTAAGGAATTTGGTTTCATCAAGAATCACGAGGAGCCATGTGTCTATAAAAAGGTAGTTAGAAGCGCTGTGACATTCCTTGTACTTTACGTTGACGACATTCTACTCATTGGGAATGATGTAGGAATGCTGTAGTCAACTAAAGTATGGTTGTCTAGCAGATTTTCGATGAAGGACATGGGTGAAGCATCCTATATTCTTGGAATACAGATCTATCGGGATAGATCTAAACGGATGCTCGGACTCACCCAAGCTACCTACATCGATACCATACTTAAGAGGTTCTCTATGGAAGAGTCCAAGAGAGGACACCTACCTATGTGCCACGGGGTCACTCTATCCAAGTCTATGTGTCCAAAGACTGATGAGGAGATAGAGAATATGGCACGTGTACCATATGCCTCAGCGATAGGTAGTATTATGTATGGCATGATCTCGACTAGACTGGATGTCGCATATGCTCTGAGTGTCACGAGCCGCTACCAGGGCAACCCCGGCCAGTTGCATTGGAAGGCCGTGAAGGATATTCTTAAGTACTTACGAAGGACTAAGAATATGTTCATGGTCTATGGGGGTGGTGAACTGAAACTGGAAGGCTACACTGATTCTAGCTTCCAATGTGACGTGGATGATTTGAAATCAACCTCTGGATTTGTATTCATGCTCAATGGTGGTGCTGTCTCTTGGAAGTGTTCCAAGCAAGAAACCATCGCGGATTCAACCACTGAGGTTGAGTACATTGCAGCATCAGCTGCTGCTAAGGAGGCCGTTTGGATAAGGAATTTCTTCCAAGAGTTGGGCGTCATTCCTAATGGAGTTGGTCCAGTCCCGGTGTACTGCGACAACATGGGTGCCGTTGTGCAAGCAAAGGAGCCTAGGTCTCACCAAAGATCCAAACACATACTGAGGAAATACCACATAATCCGGGATATTGTTGTTGGGGATCCGGATCTGCCCCCAGGCAAGGCAGCGGAAGAACATAAATAAACAGCCGGGAGACGATCAATACAAAAAATTCAATAACGATTATCGACATACATAGGGGGTTCAAAACCACTACCTTGCTGGCACTTGTGCCTGGCTCCAACCGTAGTTACAATAACGTCGGCTCTTCTCGGTAGATTGCGGTAGATATCGCCAATCCGATCCATGACCAGAAACGGGACTCTTTCGTCAGCCTGCACTGGAAGGACTGATGAGATCAGAACGAACGGATTCTCCTCGTCAAATTGGACGGAAACGAATTTCCGACGACGACGGGCGGCGGCGGCGGCGGCTTGTGAGTGAGGAGGGGGCGGCCAAAGCTAGGTTAGGGTTTCAAGATTGTATCAAGTGTTAAGTTAAATGAAGCTTAGTCTAATTAAATAGACCTAGGAGTTGTACTTGGACCGGCCCAACGGGCCCGGGTCCAACAATGAACATTCAGTTCATCTCCACCACCGAGACTTCATCGTAACTCCGATTGCCGATCAGATCGGACCGATCGATTCAGTTTTTAAAACTGAATAATATGATCTGAAAAATAGTTTTTTTCAGAACCCCAGTGTAAAATGACCGTTTTGCCCCTCAACAGCGGGAAACTCCGGTTTGACCCCTGTTGACTTTTAGGAAGTCGCACTTCCCGATATACTCTTCTCGTGCTCAACACATTGAGCTGAGTATCCGTGCGGGAATCTCGAATCTAATACTTGTGTGACCCTCAATGGTTCAGGGATACAGCTAGCCGTGGGCCCACAACCATTGTGGCTCCGGAATCACAATTCCGGACCTGCCCAACGGATCATGGTAAAGCGTCTAGCAACATCGCCCCATGATCCCCTAGGTATCACTGATAGTGCCTGCAAGAATCAGTTGGTCGTGGTTAGCGTACAGTACGGTCCTTTCAATCCATATATCCCGATCAGATCAACGACCACTGGTAAATCGAGAGTCGCTATAGATCCGATAGCTATGCATACATCTTGGAGATCGAATAGTGACATCGCGAGTGTAACTAGGTAAACACATTTACCTAAAACACTTCTAGTACTCTGGCCAGAGATTTATACACTATTATCTCCTCAGATAGCATAGGATATCCACGCATGTCTGCGAGCGGTGAATCCTCGACAACGATGCATCGAATCCTACATGCATCGGGGTCTCACACAATCCCGACGCCTTATGACCCCAAGTGAGTCGGCAAACGGGTCAAAGTGAGATGCCTATCATGTAGAGTCTCAATGACGTTTCGAGTCGTGAGGACTAATCAGTACAAACAAGACCTCGGACTTATCCACTCGACAAATGGTAACCACTTGGAAAGTCCGAACGAGGGTAGTTCGATAGATCACCAGGTCACTATCTATCTGTATGCTCAGAACATCACAATGTTCCCTACCAATGAAACATGATACTTCGCATCGCAGATACTAGTCTCGAACTCGGGCGGACTTATCCTCATTTTGACGGCCCAATCGACTAGGAACATGTTCAGAATACACAGCGACTATTAGATGTGTTTCATGATAGCCGTCATACCCACTATCACATCTAACATACACTTAGGTGTATTCTAGGTCTTTACTCAACGCAATTGTAAATCATTACACACATAATGAAAGTAAATAACGCCATATAAAAGAATGCGAATATCATATATATAAAGATTGTTTCATACAAGGGTCTATAAACCCACACGCCACAAGTTGGCTAGTTGGGCATCTACTGTAACAATCTCCCACTTGCCCTAAAGCCAACTACTCATCAGAAGCAGTCCCATTGTTTCGCGATGTTTTTCAAACAAGGGTCCTGGCAAGGGCTTCGTAAGTGGATCAGCAACGTTGTCCGCAGAGGCGACTCTCTCAACTGCTATGTCACCTCTAGCCACAATATCCCGGATTATGTGGTATTTCCTCAGTATGTGTTTGGATCTTTGGTGAGACCTAGGCTCCTTTGCTTGCGCAACGGCACCCGTGTTGTCGCAGTACACCGGGACTGGACCAACTCTATTAGGAATGACGCCCAACTCTTGGACGAAATTCCTTATCCAAACGGCCTCCTTAGCAGCAGCTGATGCTGCAATGTACTCAGCCTCAGTGGTTGAATCCGCGATGGTGTCTTGCTTGGAACTCTTCCAAGAGACAGCACCACCATTGAGCATGAATACAAATCCAGAGTTTGATTTCGAATCATCCATGTCACACTGAAATCTAGAATCAGTGTAGCCTTCCAGTTTCAGTTCACCACCCCCATAGACCATGAACATATTCTTAGTCCTTCGTAAGTACTTAAGAATATCCTTCACGGCCTTCCAATGCAATTGGCCGGGGTTGGCCTGGTAGCGGCTCGTGACACTCAGAGCATATGCGACATCCGGTCTAGTCGAGATCATGCCATACATAATACTACCTATAGCCGAGGCATATGGTACACGTGCCATTCTCTCTATCTCTTCATCAGTCTTTGGACACATAGACTTAGATAGAGTGACTCCGTGGAACATAGGTAGGTGTCCTCTCTTGGACTCTTCCATAGAGAACCACTTAAGTATGGTATCGATGTAGGTAGCTTGGGTGAGTCCGAGCATCCGTTTAGATCTATCCCGATAGATCTGTATTCCAAGGATATAAGATGCTTCACCCATGTCCTTCATCGAAAATCTACTAGACAACCATATTTTAGTTGACTGCAGCATTCCTACATCATTCCCAATGAGTATAATGTCATCAACATAAAGTACTAGGAACGTCACAGCACTTTTAACTACCTTTTTATAGACACACGGCTCCTCGGGATTCTTGATGAAACCAAATTCATTGATTGTTTCATCGAATCTCAGGTTCCAACTCCGCGATGCTTGTTTGAGACCGTAGATCGATCTCTGAAGCTTGCATACCTTATGCTCGCTTCCAACAGATGTGAAACCCTCAGGCTGCGTCATATAGATCTCTTCCTTAATGTTTCCATTAAGGAACACAGTTTTCACATCCATTTGCCATTTCTCATAGTCGTACCATGCGGCTATGGCTAACAATATTCTAATTGACTTGAACATTGCGACTGGCAAGAAGGTTTCATCATAGTCAACACCTTGCCTTTGAGTGTAACCTTTCGCGACCAGTTGTGCCTGTAGGTCATTACCTTGCCGTCAGGCCCAAGTTTCCACTTGTGTACCCATTTGCACCCAATAGGAACAATTCCTTCGGGAGGGTTAACGAGAGTCCGAACTTGGTTAGCATGCATTGAGTCAAACTCAGACTGCATTGCTTCAAGCCACAGATTAGAATCAGCATCGGAAATTGCCTCCTTGAACGTTCTTGGATCAGATCCAACAACTTGATCATATTCAAGGAGAAAGACATATCTCTCTGGAGCTCTAGGAATCCTTTCGGATCTCCTAGGTGATAGTAGAAATAGTATCCAATGGAATTCTTTGGATACCCAATGAAGTAGCATAAGATGGATCTCGTATCCAGCTTATCTCCCACTGTCTGCTTCACATAAGCAGGACATCCCCGAGTCCTCATAAATGAGTACTTGGGTGGTTTGCCCATCCATATCTCATACGGAGTCTTATCCACTGCCTTGGTGTGGACATTGTTCAACAACATTACCGCCGTTTCGAGCGCATAGCCCCAAAACGAGGTCGGAAGCTCAGTGAAGCTCATCATGGATCGAACCATGTCCAACAAGGTCCGATTACGACGCTCCGCTACACCATTGAGCTGTGGTGTGGCCGTAGGGGTCCACTGTGAGAGAATCACATTCTCCCTCAGATAGTCTTGAAACTCAGTACTTAAGTATTCACCACCTCGAACAGATCGAAGTGCTTTAATACTTTTGCCTAATTGATTTTATACTTCAGCCTTGAATTCCTTGAACCTTTCAAAGGATTCAGACTTGTACTTCATCAAGTACAAGTACCCGTACCTAGAATAATCATCGGTGAAGGTGATGAAGTATGTGTGACCGTATTTAGTACCAATACTAAATGGGCCGCACACATCAGTATGGATCAAATCCAATAGGCCTTGGGCACGTTCACCCTTTCCCTTGAAGGGTTGCTTGGTCATCTTTACTTTAAGACAAGATTCACAAGTCGGTAGGGAGTTCATGTCTGACAGATCAAACAAGTCACTCCTAACTAACTTGTTCATCCTACTTAGGGAAATGTGACCTAGCCTAGCGTGCCAAAGTTGTGCTGGGTTCAAGTTATCGTGTTTCCGTTTAATCGTTGTTGCGTGTGTTTCGACATCGCGAGTTGGAACGTCTTTTAATCTTAAGGTGTATAGATCGTTTTCGCGTTCCCCAATTCCAATTAAACATTCATTCTTGTAAATATTGCAAATCGAATTAGCAAACATAGAAGAATATCCATATTAATCAAGCATAGGAATAGAAATAATGTTTTTAATCAATTCAGGAACAAATAAAACGTCTCGTAACAACAACTTAAAATTTGAAGACAGAAATAAATGAGCATCTCCTATAGCTATAGCAGCAACCCTTGCTCCATTGCCAAGCCTCAAGTGGGTCTCACCCTCTCTAAGACGTCGACTTCTTGTCATCACCTGCAAATCATTGCAGATATGAGATCCACATCCGGTATCAAGTACCCAAGAAGTTGAATTTAGAGACATATTTATTTCAATATAGAACATACCTTTTGCAGTTCGCAACTGCTCGAGGTACTCCTTGTAGTTCCTCCTCCAATGCCCAGCCTTGTGGAAGTGGTGGCAAACATCCTCATGCTTGTTTGGTTTGGAAGCCTTTGCCTTTGGCTTCTTGGCGGACCTTTTCCTCCTTCACAGGAGCAGAACGCTTCTTGCTCTTGCGTCTGGGCCCCTTCTTCGAGAGGAAGAAGAGCCCAGAAGGAGGACGGGTTTGTCCTTCTTTATGGTCCCTTCAAACACTTCGAGCATGTTAACCACCTCTTCAAGGGTGGCTTCCATCTTGTTCATGTTGAAGTTGACCACAAAGGGGTCAAATGCAGCAGGCAGCGAGAGGAGAAGTACATCCACCGACAGCTCGTGTGGAAGTGCGATATCAAGGCCCGAAAGCTTTTCAACGAGCCCAATCATACAAACCCCATGCTCGCGGACCGAAGTCCCATCGCGCATGCAGCTTGTCATAAGCTCCTTGACAGCCGTGAACCTCTCATATCGAGAGTTCTCCCCGTATAGCTCTTTGAGATGATGAAGTATGTCAGCAGCATATTTCGTCTTCTCAAAACGCCGTTGCATTTCGTTGGACATCGATGCCATCACATAACACCGAGCTTTAACCTCGTCGTCCCACCATTGTTTAAGCGTTACCAGCTCCTCAGGGCTGATATCGGCAGGGGCAAACTTCGGAGCACTCTTCTCTATCGCATAGAGAAGTTTCTCCAAAGCCAATACAAGATTGAGGTTGCGGAGCTAGTCTTGGTAGTTCAGACCGGTGAAACTGTTGCTATCCAGTATAGCAGCGAGCGGATTTCTCATCGAAACCATTTTATATGCAGTTATACTGAAGGAAAGCGGACATGCGTTACTAACTATATAAATAATAAACGCTAAGACATAAAACATGGTCATTTAGTTTTATGAATTACCCTCCCACTATTTTAACGATTTCACCACCCTCTAATGAAATCGAGAAAACAGGTTTCTTTAGTGGGTACACGGAGCCCAATCAGGCGATCATGGACCCGAATAATATCAGCCATCCATGACCCCTAAAAGGTAGTTTCCGATTGCAGCCGGTGCAACATCCATGTATTCACCTCACGTCCAATAAAGGCCCAATAATATGACGTCGTTTACTATCACGTGTCAAGACCGACCCATCAATGTTGAGTCATGAAGGACGGTCCCCTTAACGTCCCCAATAATATGAGCAAATGTGAAAGGGAGTTCCAACCGCCTCACAACAGTTGTCAATGACGTGGACAGCTTTCCGGCATACATGACCCCCTCAATAATATGACCCGGGCCATGTATATGGGTAGCATCGACGTACACCCATTGTTGATGGAAGGTAGGGTTAATTTAAACAATTTTAAATACCCTTTTGTTTATCGAATAAACATTTATCTTGATATGAGTTTTAAATCAAATTTAAAACGAGGGATTTTATTTTTGAAAAATTTTGGTCTCATGCATATTTAAATCTAATTTAAAACATGCAACATGCGAATTCAATTAATCTATATATCAAATATATAAATAAACATTGGGATGATCGATCGCGAGAGCTATGCGGTCCGTGGTTGTCAGTCACGGACCTGGGTCCAATCCTAGGGGTAATGCAATATGCAATGCAATCCTATTACATATCTTTTCCGATTTTACAGATCTTCGGTCTTCAATATCTTGATCGTCATCGTCCACCGTCTTCGGATGTACTCCCACTAAATCTAGAAATTTACATTTAAATTAAATATGACAAATAAGGGATACATTTATCAAGGGGTGGGAACGGGCCACAAACAGGCCAACTTTAAATGATAATCAAATATATAAAAACCGAAATCACATAAAACCTATTGCATACACCTAACACATTGGGCACGGCTCTCGATCATCCCAATCATGCAATTAATCTAATTAACATGCATAATTTAAATAATCTAATTATTTATTGTAAAATCATATTCTAATTACGAAATCGCATTTTATAATAAATCGTATTTTGACGATAAAACAATTTTTAATCAACAAAATCATATTTTATTACAAAATCATATTTCATAATTAAAATCACATTTTACTATTTTTAATTGTATCAATATTGGGCTTAAAACAATTTTAGGCCCAAAAACTTAAAATGTCAAAATCGATCAAAACCGGGCCCGACATCGCGTACCGGCCCGAAACCTTCACGGGCTGCCCGGGACAGGCCCGAACCAAACCCTAGAAGAAATCAGACAAGCCGTCACGATATCGCCGGAGACTCGCCGGAGCGGCGGCCGGCCGGCGCCGCCACCACGATTTTGCGCGCGACAAGCGCGGCGCAATCGCGCATCGCGTGGCCAACGTGCGCCATCATGCGGCGCACACGTTCGACCAGCGGCCGATGCCAAGCGTCGCCCTCCAGCGGCCAGCCCAGCGTGCAGCGGCGCCTCCACGTCGCAATGTTGCGCGATGTCTCGTGCGCCGCCGTGCGTGGAACAGCGGCCATCATCGCGCATGGAGCGTCGGCTTGAAGCGCGACCATCGCGCAATTCCTCCGCATCCAGCAGCGCGCAACTTCGCGCAAGCCTCACGCAAACCTTGGCCGTCGACGTGCGACAATCGCACGTGGAGTAGCGGCCACGAGTCGGCGGCCGTGCGCAACGGGTGCGCAGCCCTATCGCGCGGCTTCGCACGCGGTCGCGCATGCATGTAGGCGCCGTCGAACGCGGCGGCCGGAGGTTTGAGATGCCAAAAATTTCGGTTTTTCGATTCCGAAAAATAAGATGTTAGATACAATTATGGCAATTCGTATGATCAGATCCGAAAAACACTGGCTCTGATACCACTGTTGGGGATCCGGATCCACCCCCCGGCAAGGCAGCGGAAGAACATAAATAAACAGCCGGGAGACGATCACTACGAAAAATTCAATAACGATATCGACATACATAGGGGGTTCAAAACCACTACCTTGCTGGCACTCGAAAAACTAGGCCGGAATGATTTCCGGCGAAGCGGCGGCGACGGGCGGCGCACGGCGGCGGCGTGAGGTAATTTGAAGAGAGGGGCGGCGGCTTGCACTTAGGGTTAGGTTTTGTATTGTGTTATATGTTAATTAAGTCTCTTAATTCTATATAAATAGATTAAGTGTTGGACTTGGACCGGCCCAACGGGCCCGGGTCCAACAATGAACATTCAGTTCATCTCCACCACCGAGACTTCATCGTAACTCCGATCGCCGATCAGATCGGACCGATCGATTCAGTTTTCAAAACTGAATAATATGATCTGAAAAACCGTTATTCAGAACCCCAGTGTAAAATGACCGTTTTGCCCCTCAACAGCGGGAAACTCCGGTTTGACCCCTGTTGACTTTTAGGAAGTCTCACTTCCCGAAACCCTCTTCTCGTGCTCAACACATTGAGCTGAGTATCCGTGCGGGAATCTCGAATCTAGTACTTGTGTGACCCTCAATGGTTCAGGGATACAGCTAGCCGTGGGCCCACAACTATTGTGGCTTCGGAATCACAATTCCGGACCTGCCCAACGGATCATGGTAAAGCGTCTAGCAACATCACCCCATGATCCCCTAGGTATCACTGATAGTGCCTGCAAGAACCAGTTGGTCGTGGTTAGCGTACAGTACGGTCCTTTCAATCCATATATCCCGATCAGATCAACGACCATTGGTAAATCGAGAGTCGCTATAGATCCGATAGCTTTGCATACATCTTGGAGATCGAATAGTGACATCGCGAGTGTAACTAGGTAAACAAATTTACCTAAAACACTTATAGTACTCTGGCCAAAGATTTATACACTATTATCTCCTCAGATAGCATAGGATATCCACGCATCTCTGCGAGCGGTGAATCCTCGACAACGATGCATCGACTCCTACATACATCGGGGTCTCACCCAATCCCGACGCCTTATGACCCCAAGTGAGTCGGAAAACGGGTCAAAGTGAGATTCCTATCATGTAGAGTCTCAATGACATTTTGAGTCGTGAGGACTAATCAGTACAACCAAGACCTCGGACTTATCCACTCGACAAATGGTAACCACTTGGAAAGTCCGAACGAGGGTAGTTTGATAGATCCCCAGGTCACTATCTATCTACATGCTCAGAACATCACAATGTTCCCTACCAATGAAACATGGTACTTCGCATCGCAGATACTAGTCTCGAACTCGGGCGGCCTTATCCTCATTTTGACGGCCCAATCGACTAGGAACATGTTCAGAATACACAGCGACTATTAGATGTGTTTCATGATAGCCGTCATACCCACTATCACATCTAACATACACTTAGGTGTATTTAGGTAAATGTGTTTACATAGTTACACTCGCGATGTCACTATTCGATCTCCAAGATGTATGCATAGCTATCGGATCTTTAGTGACTCTCGATTTACCAATGGTCGTTGATCTGATCGGGATATATGGATTGAAAGGACCGTACTGTACGCTAACCACGATCAACTGGTTCTTGCAGGCACTATCAGTGATACCTAGGGGATCATGGGGCGATGTTGCTAGACGCTTTACCATGATCCGATGGGCAAGTCCGGAATTGTGATTCCGGAGCCACAATGATTGTGGGCCCACGGCTAGCTGTATCCCTGAACCATTGAGGGTCACACAAGTACTGGATTCGAGATTCTCGCACGGATACTCAGCTCAATGTGTTGAGCATACGAGGAGGATTTTGGGGAGTGAGACTTCCTAAAAGTCAACAGGGGTCAAACTGGGGTTTCCCGCTGTTGAGGGGCAAAACGGTCATTTTGCACTGGGGTTCTGAAAATTGGTTTTTCAGATCATAATATTCAGTTTCGGAAACTGAGTCGATCGGTCTATTCTGATCGGCGATCGGAGTTACGGTGAAGTCTCGGTGATGGAGATGAAACGAATGTTCATCCGTTGGACCCGGGCCCGTTGGGCCGGATCCAAATCCATCACCTATTATATTTAATGTAGACTTATGACTTAACCTAAACATAAGATTACAAACCCTAACCCTAAGCACAAAAGGAGCCACCGCCCCTCTCTTCATCTCCCTCACGCCGTCGCCGCCGCCGCCGCTTCGTCGGAAAATTGTTTCCGGCCAATTCGACGAGGATAATCCATCCACGCAGATCTCGTTACGCCTTATAGTGCAGGGTGACGAAGGAGCCTCGTATCCGGTCGTGGACCGGATTGGCGATATCTACCGCAATCTACCGTGAAGAGCCGACGTTATTGTAACTACGGTTGGAGCCAGGCACAAGTGCCAGAAAGGTAGTGTTTTGAACACCCTATGTATGACAATTGTTTTGTTATTATCGTATTGATCGTCTCCCGGCATCTATTTTTCTGTTCTTCTGCTGCCTAGCCGGGGGGCGTGATCCGGATCCGCAACAATACGGGCATTATGAGTTTCTTGTGATGCTGTTTGGGTTGACGAATGCCCCTGCTGTTTTCATGGATTTGATGAATCGCGTCTTCAGAGAGTATATCGATCGATTCGTGATTGTCTTCATAGATGACATCTTAGTGTATTCGAGTAGTTTTAGAGAGCATAAGGAGCATATGAGATTAGTACTGCAGAAGTTGAGAGACTCGCAGTTATATGCCAAGTTCAGCAAGTGTGAATTTTGGCTGGATAGAGTGATCCTTTTGGGTCATGTCA
The DNA here is from genome assembly GCA_001598015.1 of Dorcoceras hygrometricum. NCBI lineage: Eukaryota > Viridiplantae > Streptophyta > Magnoliopsida > Lamiales > Gesneriaceae > Dorcoceras > Dorcoceras hygrometricum. The sequence continues at coordinate 179,909 of KV012855.1, forward strand.
TCTCTGCACAAGGGATTTCTGTGGATCCTAGTAAGGTCGAAGCAGTTATTAACTCGGAGTGACCTAGGAATGTTTCTTAGATCCGTAGTTTCTTGGGTTTGGCCGGATATTATAGGCGTTTCATTGAGAAGTTCTCTTCGATAGCAAGTCCGGTGACTCAGTTGACCAAGAAGGATGGGAAGTTTGTTTGGACAGATGAATGCGAGTTGAGTTTCCAGACACTTAAGGAGAAATTGACTACTGCTCCTGTGTTGGCTTTACCCTCTGGATCTGGAGGTTTTGTTGTTTGCTCCGATGCGTCTTTGAGTGGATTGGGATGTGTTCTGATGCAGAACGGGTATGTGATTGCGTATGCGTCTCGACAGTTGAAGCCCCATGAGACAAGATACCCCGTTCATGATTTTGAGTTGGCAGCGATTGTGTTTGGCTTGAAGATCTGGCGTCACTACTTGTATGGTGGGGAGTTTGTGGTGTACACTGACCACAAGAGTTTGAAGTATATCTTCACTCAGTCAGATCTAAATATGTGATAACATCGTTGGATGGAGTTACTCAAGGATTTCGATTGCGAGATACAGTATCAGCCTGGGCGGATGAATTTAGTAGCCGATGCATTGAGTAGGAAAGCCCAGCCTGCGATGTTAACATCTTTGAGTATCTCAAAAGTCCACGAGTAGTTGGGTACTTCTTGGCGATTCCAGTCAAGTGATCAGTATTTCATAGTTTCTTCTATTCAGGTTGAACCACAGATTATGATTGACATCAGGGAGGCACAGAGGACTGATCCTTATATCCATGAATTGAAGATTAAGGCTCAGAATGGTCAGTTTGATGATTTTACTGTTGCTTCTGATGGATGTTTGAGATTTTGAGGAAGATTAGTGGTCCCGAAACTGATTGATTTGAAGGATACTATTATGAATGAAGCGCATTGTAGTCGGTATAGTGTACATCCGGGCGAGAGAAAGATGTACCATGCTTTGAAGTCTCACTACTGGTGGGAAGGCATGAATAATGATATTTCTGGATTTGTCGCTAGGTTTTTGAATTGTCAGCAGGTCAAGGCCCAGAGAATGAGACCTGGTGGATTGTTGAAAAGTTTAGAACGGCCCATTTAATTCCCTAGTATGTGAGGTGTTCGGTGAAGAGAATGGCAAGACTGTACATCGACCATGTGGTTAGATTGCATGGAGTGCCTGTTTCGATAGTGTCTGATAGAGATCCAAGGTTCACATCTCGATTCTGGAAGAGTTTGTAAGCAGTTATGGGTTCAACATTGGCGATGAGTACAGATTATCACCCTCAGACTGATGGCCAATCTGAGAGAACCATTCAAACTTTAGAAGATATGTTGCGAGCAATTGTGATGGATTTCAATGGTGGCTGGCAGGATTCCTTATCCTTGGTTGAATTTTCTTATAACAACAACTATCAAGTAACTATAGGGATGGCTCCATTTGAAGCGTTGTATGGTCGTAAGTGTAGATCTCCGATCTGTTGGAAAGAAGTTGGTGAGAAACAGCTTTCGACCCCTGAATTTGTGCAGCATATGAGGGATCAGATTTCGTTAATCCGAAGTAGAATTATTGCTGCACAAGATCGCTTCACTAGCTATGCTAACAGAAGACGCCGACCGTTGGAGTTTGAGGTTGGTGATCGAGTTTTTCTCAAGATTTCTCCTTTCAAGAGCATGATGAGGTTTAGATTCAAGGTCAATTAATCTCCCAGATTTGTTGGTCCTTTTGAGATTGTTGAGAGGATTGGACAGTTGGCTTATAGATTGCAGCTGCCTGATGAGTTAGCAGCGATACATGATGTTTTTCATGTTTCAATTTTAAGAAAGTATGAGCCAGATCCGTCCCATGTGTTGAGGACTGATGAAGTTGAGCTAGATTCTGCCTTGAGCTATGTGGAATATCCAGTGTAGATTCTAGATAGGAAGGAGAAGCAATTGAGGAATAAGATAATTCCGTTGGTCATGGTTCAATGGAGTAAGCATGGTCGAGAAGAAGCTACTTGGGAAGTGGAAGAGAAGATGAGACAAGAGTGGCCTCATATCTTTGAGCTTTGACAGTTGAGTTTTGTTGGTTAGTTTTAGTGTTTTTTGTTTTTCTGCCCTGTGTTTGCCTTTGATTTCGAGGATGAAATCTCTTAAGGTGGAGAGAATGTGAGGTCTGAGATTCGGTAATTAGCGATTAACCAGATTTGGTTAAGGATTAGTCACAGGAGTTGTGATTTTCGAATTTCAGATTTGAGGGTTTTTGGTCGAATCTGGTTGGTGATTTTCAGACTTGACGAAGCTATTTAGCTTTGAGTCGCTGGTTTCTATCGGGTGAAATCTGCGTCGAATTTGGAGTTGGTTCGTTGAGTTTTTCTATCGGGATCTGATTCCAGTAAGAATTCAGGTTTGGAATTCTTGGAGTCTCAGATCTGAGGGAACAGAGTATCCAAATTTTATGTGGGAAGTAATGCGACGTCGTTCGCATTTTCAGATATGAAGCTAGCTAGAGGGATCTGTTAGCGGGAGTACGCTAGAGCGAGAGTCAACGGGGAGAGGACACGTGTTAGTCAATGTTGCTGAGTTGACTGGTGCTATTAGCATTATTCAGATACTAGTGAGCGTGAGCAGATATGAGCGCTGAAAATATTTTTAGCTATGAGCCAGTGCGACGTCGTTTTGATTAGTTAACGCGCGCAGCGTTAGCACTCGCAGATTTGAGTTAGTGCTGGATTCAGATTGAGGACTAGTGCCTTAGCGCTAGGGTCTGTTGCTGGGATCTGAATATGTCGGTGATTGAATTTCATTGCAGACTTTGAATCGAGGATTTATATGCAAGTGCTGATCGACACTTAGCGTATTTTCGACCCCGATATTCCTATCATCTTCTTCGAAACATTGATAGTTACTGTTCATTCGAACCCTTCTTCGTTAGATTCCCATATATTTCCACCGTTGTTTGGAGCACGACTGATGGCGCTGAGCTCGTCTTGCTTAGGCCTTTTGATTGATACCAGTTAGGAGACCTGAATAGACGCGTAGGAGGAGTGCGAAGGATTTGCAGTGTTCGAAGACTTTTGTGAAGTTAGACCCAAGAGTTCTTTGAGTTCTTTTGAGCTTCTGGGTAAGTGTTTTCGACTAGTTTAAGCTTGATTCTAGCTAGTTGAGTCTGCTTAGAGTGGTCGAACCAAATGTGAGTTCTGATCGTAGGCAGTGAATTATAGAGGTTCAGATTTGAGCTGAATTTTGAGATGCCTTGACAGATTTGAGTTCCCAGGCAGTTCCTGCTGTGGTTGCCGAGGCCAGCGAGGAAGCAGATTTGAGAAGGCTGAGGTTGCCGTGCCCTGGTGAGATCTGTTGAGGTAGAATATGAGAGTTGAGGTATGAATTGAGCTTCTGTTGACCTTGACAGATTTGAGTTCCCAGGCAGTTCCTGCTGTGGTTGCCGAGGCCAGCGAGGAAGCAGATTTGAGAAGGCTGAGGTTGCCGTGCCCTGGTGAGATCTGTTGAGGTAGAATATGAGAGTTGAGGTATGAATTGAGCTTCTGTTGACAACTTTAGGCATAAGTGTGTTAGTATTTTGAGGCATGATTTGTGTTCTATGAATTCTGTGTTTTACGTGAACAGATGTGGCTCATTATCTGATTTATGTGCTCTGTTTAAGTAAGTTATGCATGTTGAAATCCGATTTGAATTTCATGGCATTCATGCACATATTGAGCCAGATGATTGATTGATTACCGAATTGAGCCACGTTGTGATCGGCAGACAGATGTGTCATTCCTGAAATGTCCAAAGCTATCATCAGAGTGGTGACGACTGACTCGTGCCTGAAAGGTCCAACGCTATCATCAGAGTGGTGACCGACTGACTCGTCGTGTCTGAATACCACCGAGCTGTGATGGGTAATTGAGTGGCCAGCCCTGAATATCACGGACCGATGATTTCCACCGGCTGGCTGTGCGGTATAGAGGCTCGCCTGATTTTCCAGCTGACTCGTTGGCCTAGATTGACCGATTCTTTGACAGCCCTCATGCATTTCATGTTTTGAAATACTGCATGTTTATGAATTGCTGTTATCTTAGTGCTCTTCGTACTGAGGCTTGACCTCGTATTTATTTTCCTACTTTTGTGTTTTCGGGTCTGTGTTACCCATTGCAGGAGCCACAGTAAATCTGGGTGGGCAGAGTGGAGCTCCAGCTAATAGATCCCCGTTCGGTTGAGTCCCAGTTTATTTACATTATATATCGAATCAGGGGATGCCCTGAGTTTCTATGTATGTGGGGATCTGTTGTAGTGAGTTATTCGATTTCCTGTTTGATGTTTGGATTCGGAGTAATCCTGTTCTGAGTATGAATATTTTGAATGATAGTTTATTGTTCAGGCCCAATTATCTGAAAAATTTTTAAGCCCTTTTTATGCTTCCGCGATTATGTGCTTAATTGTGCTGTTAATCTTTGTTGATTAGCACGGGGCCTGACAATTTGAACATTCAGATTTGAGCTAGTTTTATTTATTTAAAGCCGATTTCTTTTCTTTCAGATTTGAAACATGATCCAGAAGGTTTCCGGACAGATTTCGCCCCAAGCACAATCTGAGTTGGTCCAGATCTGAATTTCTCCTTATAAAATAAAATGTTTTGAAATGGGAGAATTTTTATAAAATGCTTGAAACAATTTCAAGATTAAAATAGTAGTAGGGAGATTTTAGCAAATATTTTAAAAGGACAGAGAGTTGGTATGACAACCATGCCTACTCAAATATTTTTACCTGCTACCAATCCTACTCCCTCATATGATTGTTTACGTGAGTTGAAAGTTCATTTTAACATGACAAGAAAAATCTTTAGTTCTCTCAAAATTTCTAAGGAGTTCGTCGCTTGTGCTTGAGGAGATCTTCCGCAGAAACTAACCGTTCTTCGTGTCTTCCAGTTAAAGGCAAGTAAAAGCTGATTCTTTGCTACACCATGAAAGTATATATTGTTTTCTTCAGTTATGTGATTGCTTGCCTGTTTTACGCCCAAGTTTTAGCTTATGTTCATGCTTTTGCTTGGTTTAAGAAAATGAATGATCGGGTTCACAAAGATGATTTCTGTTTTTAAAACTCTCCAGCATGTTTTAGTGCGATTATTGTTGTTTTTAAAAAACTGGGCAATACAGATTCGAGTTTAATGCATGATTATGAACTCCTTCATTCTGGTGTATGTCGGCGTCTAGACTTGACTCCAAGTTCATCGGCGATGCTGATCAAATCGGCATTTTGTACCGGTTAGATAGGAGAAGCTGATATCTTTGGATGTCGTTCGTGATACTGCAACACTAGTTCTAGTAGCCAAATCTGTTTTAATGCTAGCAATGTTATTTCTATATTCAAATCTGCTTCGCACCTAAACACTGTTCTCTACAGTCAAATCTGTTTCACGCTAACGATATGATTCCAGAAGCCAGATCTGTTTCCTTCTTGCGATACTATTCCTATAGTCACATCGTTCCTCGCTAGCGATACCGCTTCGATAGTCAAATCTGTTTTCCCCGACACAAATCTGTTTTTAACGCTAGCGATACTGATTACGTAGTCAATTTGATTCTCACATCTGTTCACGCTAGCGGCACTGTTACCATGGTCAAATATGTTTTCCACTATTGAGATTTATTTCGTGCCCGGGTACTGTTTTATTTAGTCAAATCTGCTTCCACGTCAGCGATATGTCTCCTAATCTGTTGCTCAGTACAATTTTAAAGAGAAATGAGTTTTAAAAGAAGTGAACCCCAAGCTATGTGATCCGAATTTGATCAACGATTTGTTTAAAGGAAGTAATGTTCAGTTTTAAAGGATTTATGGCATAGATAACAGACGGTCATATTGGAAGGGTGTGCTAGCTGTCGAAGGAATCAGTTCCCCTTCATATTGGGTGATGTTTCACCATATTGTTACTGAATTCAGATGTAGCTTGATTAAGCGCCAAATGGACCTAAGGAGAGCTTCTAAGCCATAAGTCAAAAAGGAAATATAGATGAGATCTGGGTTGTTATCCCAACTCTGATTTTACGAAAAGAATTTATGTTTAAACTGACTTCCTTTAAACTATGATTATTTTAAGTTATGTATATGTCTGCCTGCACTAAGTGAACTTAATATACTCGGTTTTACTTGCTGATCCCCTAGGCTCACTAGCTTTTATGGTGCAGGTGAGTCAGATCTGGGGCAGACGGGAGGCGGGAGCTGAACCTGTTGGGGCGTGTGTGTGTTTATCGAAGGCCGGAGTTTTCCGTGCAGTTGTTGTTTTTGGTCTTTTGTCAAATCTGTATTAAGATCCATTACAACAATAGAGAATTCATATAGAGTTTCAGTAGTTGTAATATCATATTTTGTAACTTGAACCTCAAACCTGAGAGTCAAATCTGTTATTTCTATGTACGTTTTGGCGCCAATTGTTTGTATATCGGTTTTTGTAAGGAATACAGCTTACAAAATTTCGCAGTCAGCCCTTCTTTTCCTTTGTTTATTCAATTAACTCCACTCCGTTGATTCCCATGGGTATGGGCGTCACAACTTGGTATCAGAGCATGGTCCTAGAGATAAACACACATATTTCCAGTTGGGACAGATTTCGTCGACCGTTTTTCCAGAGCTGTGAGTTTTGTTTTATGTTATAGAGTATGTATCTCTTGAATTTAACATGTTCTGATGTTTAATTTTGGTGGATTATGGGCTATAGATCAATATGTCCAGTAGAGGAAGAGGTAGGAGAAGTAGCCCCATAGATGAGAACAACCCTGATGCTAGTGCCCGTGTTCTAACTGGGATGGCACAACTCTTAGAACAGCTCATAGGCCAGTCAAGCAGAAGTAATGGTGAAACGAACCAGACTCTAGATATTTTTTTAAAAAATATATGCGGAATACTTAAACTTAAGGTGTGACTCGTTCCCTTTTAAAACATTTCTAAATCATTTTCTCATCCATACTTCAAACATAAATAAAGGAATATTTAAAAGCGTTAAAACATCCAACCGGAATAAAAATCAACTGAGTAAAAATACTGAAAGTGAACATGTTTAAAACCAACATCTGAAAAAAATGTATCATAACAGAACTAAAACATAAAGGCGATCATGAGGTACTGCTGCAACAGGCGCTCAGATGTCCTCACCGCCAGTCGAAGTATACTTAGTAGGATCATCACCTGCACCATTTAAATCTAGTGAGCCTAGAGGCTCAGCATGCTCTATCTTGTATCATAACAAAGTACATACTAATAAAATCGCATGCAAGCACATACTTATAATAAAATAACGATAAAACATGAATGCGTGCATGATCTTAAAACATTGCTTCATACATTTCATATCGTAACATAACATATATAAGGCATGACATAGCATAACATGAAAAACGTATCAGTCGTATCCTGAAGTGTGACCATAGTCGATTGATCAATCTATAAACCGACGTACGCGGAGGTGTGGTTCACCCGACCTTACCTCGGGATCCTATATATCACACCTCTATGCTGCCACTTCACCATGATATCAGCACATGGATCCATAAGCTCGTAATACATTAACAAAAGTTCAATGGGCCCGGTATCCCGCCTCCCCTCATCATAAGTTGTCACAAATCATTCAATCCCTCGGGTTTTGTCTTCTAAAAGAACATGCATTTGACATTCATAAAACATTCATGATGCATGGATTTCGGTAAATTATGCAAGTTTAAAAGCTTAGCCCGTTAATGTAAATTTAATCATTTCCTTTAAAACATTTACGTACATAGCATACTACATATATAATTAAATATACATTCAAGGGCTTCTATATTTTTATACTTCGGTCAAGTATTGTTTCAGGAGCCCGGCCCACTACAATTGGACTACACATAGCTCTTAACTTAGTCAATGAATCGAATGTTCACCCTTTAAAATCCTAACTACCTTTAAATTCAATTTTGACTTTAAAAATCAAAAGGGAAAATTTTGACTAATTCAAAATCAATTTTGGCAAATTTAAAATCAATTTTGACTTTAAAATCAATTTCGACTTTAAAATGACAACTTAATTCAATTTTTGACTCAAATAGCCAATTTTGACCAAAAGACCGATTTTGACCAAATTAAAATCCAGAAATAAATTTTGACTCAATTAAAATTCCAAAGGCCCCAATTTTGACTTAAAATCCAAAAATAAACATAACTCTGATTATTTTAAAAGTTTGACCCAATTTTAAAACATCTGGCTATTTTCTTTAAAATTGGACATTTGACTTAAAATTAAAAATAACAGGTCCATAATTAAAATAACTTGGACCGAATTTTAAAACATATGACTCGAGACTCGATGAACCGATCCAGTCCAATCGAACCAGCCAAACCGGTTCAACTAGACCGAACCACTCCCCAAGCCCTACGCCTCCATGCATGCGCCGCCCTCCTACTCGCGACAACGCGCCATTCCCGCCGCCCGTCCTCTCTGATCCAACCACCATGTCCGGAGCCCCGCCGTCTGGACCACCCTCAGGTCCATCCGGTCCTAACCTGACCAACCTTGGCTCAAACCATGGACGCATGGAGGAGATCAAATCGAGAGAAGTGGGCGCACCAGCCATGCCGCGCGATGCGCCACCCTCGACCTCCACGGCATAACCTGGTTAAACCGATCATATAGCCACCCTCCTACCTCGACATGGACCACCATGTAGGAACCACTAGAACGGAGCCACAACCCCTGGAAATCGCCTCGACCGAAGCCTCATGAGAAGGAAGCAAGACATGTTAAAAATCATGTAGCACATGTGAAATTTGATCAAAGGTACATAGATCCGAGAAGAACACATACAAATCATGCATAATTTTATTAAAACAGACTAATATGGTTTAAATGGCGAGAAAAAAAAAAGATATCACATGCCTGGTTTGGATGGAGTAGAGATCTGCGAGTTACCGACGTTGTAGATGCGAGATCGGGGCACCACCGGCTTTGGATCACCAAAACTCACCAAAAAATTGAGATTTTCAAAAATTTTAGTGTGAGGGGAAGGAGGGGACGGCTGATATGATTTGGAGGCTAGGTTATGTGTAAAGAGTGCCAAAAATGACCCCTATGGATTTAATTAAGAAAATGGGAGAAAAATGACATGCTTGCCCATCCAATTAATTGAAAAGATAATTAAAACTCATAATTTGGCTTTAAAGAATAAATATTTTCGAAATCAAGGCCTCCTCATATTTTAAAACCCCTTAAAACTCAATATAACAGCCCGTATAGGCGAAAAACGGGTTTCCCTCCAAAATAATCATAAAAACTCAAATTTTCAGAAATTGTTGCTTAAAATAAAATAATTTCATTCTTAATAACCTAATAACTTAAAAATCTCAGATTTGTTTCGTTCCAGTCGACCCTAATCTCGTCCACGCGTCCGAAACTCAAACAAGCTGAAAAACAAGACATGCACACCATGCATCAAAAAATCATAAATAAATCATATAAAATGACATGTAATCATCTAAAAATATTTTCCCCCTAGTCATGAACTCATTTCTACGTATTCAGAAATTTCTAGGCGTTACAACTCTCCTCCCTTATAGGAATTTCGTCCCCGAAATTGAGCACGTACAAAATAACTCCGGGTAGCGCGTCCGCATATCGGCCTCAGTCTCCCAGGTAGCTTCATCCTCCGAGTGATTCTGCCACCAGACCTTGACCATTGGGATACTCCATGTTGTCAGCCTGCGCTCATCCCTAGCTAGAATCTGCACTGGTCGCTCCTCAAAATATAAATCTGGTGCCAACTGGAGCGGCTCAAAATCCAACACATGAGACGGGTTCGGAACATACTTTCGTAGCATCGAGATATGGAAGATATTATGAACTGCTGATAAGCTGGGTGGTAACGCTAATCGATAAGCCAACGTACCAACCCTCTCCAAAATCTCGAACGGCCCAATAAACCTCGGGCTAAGCTTGCCTCTCCGGCCAAAGCGCATCACGCCCTTCATGGGAGATATCCTCACAAACACATGAGCTCCAGATCTCGTCGTCTCTGATCGGCATACCTCTTCTGACGACTCTGGGCTGTCCTCATCCTATCCTGAATCCTCGTCACAATATCTGTTGTCTGCCGCACTAACTTCGGTCCAGTAATCACTCTCTCACCAACCTCGTCCCAGTGCACGGGAGATCTACATCTCCTCCCGTACAACGCCTCATACGGAGCCATTCCTATCGACGCTGAAAGCTGTTGTTGTACGTGAACTCTACCAGCGGAAATATCGAGTCCCACGTACCCTGAAAATCAATGACACAAGCCCTCAGCAAATACTCCAAAATCTGAATGACCCTCTCTGCCTGTCTGTCTGTCTGCGGATGAAATGCAGTGCTGAATGACAACCTAGTCCCCAAGGCGGCATGAAAACTCCTCCAGAACGCAGATGTTAATCTGGTGTCTCTGTCTGACACTATTGAGACTGGTATGCCATGCAGTCTGACCACATCTAGGATGTAAAGCTCTGCGTACTGCAGCAGGGTGAAAGTAATCTTCACCGGTAAGAAATGCGTTGACTTGGTGAGTCTGTCCACAATCACCCATATAGCCGTGTACCCTCTGGGACTCCTAGGAAATCCAACCACGAAATCCATCATAATATGCTCCCACTTCAACTCGGGAATAGGCAGTGGCTGCAACAACCCTGCCGGTCGCTGATGCTCTGCCTTGACCTGCTGACAAGTCAAGCACTCAGACACGAATCTCCCAATATCCTTCTTCATCCCTGGCCAACAGTACAAGGTTGGAAAATCTCTGTACATCTTCGTACTCCCTGGGTGGATGGAGTAAGTCGATGCATGAGCCTCAGATAAGATCTCGGCTCTCAACTGTCCAGTGCTCGGCACCCACATACGGCCTCTGAAACGGACTATCCCATCCTCAACTGTGTACAGACCTCGTCCTCTGTCCTCATCACGATGTCTCCACTGCTGTAACTGCTCATTGGAGGCCTGCCCCTCTCTGATCCGCTCTCGAAGAGTCGGCTTAATATTGAGCGCTGCTAAACTCGGCGCACAGCCTCCTGAATAGAACTCTAGACCGAATCTCTGAATCTCAGCCTGTAGTGGCCTCTCAACTGACAAACACACCACTACTGCAGTCTTCCGGCTCAAAGCGTCTGCCACTACATTAGCTTTACCCGGATGGTAGCTAATGTCACAGTCATAGTCATTCACCAACTCTAACCATCTGCACTGCCTCATACTCAGCTCTTTCGGGTGAAGAAGTACTTGAGGCTCTTGTGGTTGGTGAATATCTGACACTTCTCGCCGTACAAATAGTGTCTCCAAATCTTCAGCACAAACACCACTGCTGCAAGCTCCAAATCATGCGTCGGATAGTTCTGCTCATAACTCTTTAGCTGTCTCGACGTATATGCAATAAACTTACCACCCTGCATCAGAACTGCACCCAAACCTCTCAGAGAAGCATCTGTATAAACCACAAACTCCTCGTGGTCCACTGGCATAACTAATACTGGTGCTGAAGTAAGGGCCTCCTTCAGCTGATCAAAGCTCATTTGACACTCGGGACTCCACACATACTTCGCATTCTTCTTGGTCAGGGCTGTCAATGGCACTGAAATAGAAGAGAAGCCCTTGATAAATTTTCGATAATAACCTGCCAACCCCAAGAAACTGCGAATCTCCGCTGCATTCCTTGGAATCCCCCAAACTCCTCGTGGTCCACTGGCATAACTAATACTGGTGCTGAAGTAAGGGCCTCCTTCAGCTGATCAAAGCTCATTTGACACTCGGGACTCCACACATACTTCGCATTCTTCTTGGTCAGGGCTGTCAATGGCACTGAAATAGAAGAGAAGCCCTTGATAAATTTTCGATAATAACCTGCCAACCCCAAGAAACTGCGAATCTCCGCTGCATTCCTTGGAATCCCCCAGTTCTGCACTGCCTCCACCTTCGATGGGTCGACTGAAATCCCATCTCTCGATACAATGTGACCCAGGAATGCCACCTGCTCCAGCCAAAACTCACACTTGCTGAACTTGGCATACAATCTATGCTCCTTCAAAGTCTGCAAAGCTGTCTGCAAGTGCTCCCTATGCTCCTCCAAGCTCCTCGAATAGACCAGAATGTCGTCGATGAAAACTATGATGAACTGGTTTAAATACTGCCTGAATACCCTGTTCATCAAATCCATGAAAATCGCTGGGACATTCGTCAGGCCAAACGGCATCACCAAGAACTCGTAGTGGCCGTAGCGTGTCCTAAAATAGTATTCGATACGTCCTCCTCTCTAACTCCCAGCTAATGATAGCCAGATCTCAGATCAACCTTCGAGAATATCGAAGCTCCCTGCAACTGGTCAAATAAATCCACAATCCTTAGGAGTCGGTATTTATTCTTCACTTTGACTCTGTTCAGCTCCCGGTAATCGATGCACAATCTCATGCTACCATCCTTCTTCTTCACAAACAACACTGGCGCGCCCCATGGTGAAAAGCTAGGGCAAAAAAACTCCTTGTCGAGCAACTCCTGAATCTGCTCCTTGAGCTCCTTCATCTCGGTGGGAGCTAATCGATAAGGTGCCTTAGAGATAGGCACTGTCCCTGGAATCAACTAAATAAAAACTCCACCTCACGCTCCGGTGGAACCCCCGCTACATCATTAGGGAAGACATATTCAAAATAACTGACTACCTCCACGTCAGATAGTGAAGGGCCTGCTGAATCTCCAGAAGCGGAAACGCTGGCCATGAATGCCTGAAATCCATGCTCAACTAGCTTCCTTGCCTGAAGGAAAGATATAAATCTGGGCTTGCACGGCCTCCTAGCTGCCTCAAATAAGAAAGCCTCCTGCCCTGGCTATCTTAGACACTGTCCTTCGCTGAAAGTCTATCACTACTCCAAACTCTGTCCGCCAATCCATGCCTGGAATGAGGTAGAATCCTGAAATCGGCGAAACGACCAAATCAAATCTCATCGTGCGATCCTGAAATGTCATCGTAAAATCCAGCTCGATGCTGATCTTCGTCAACTCCTCTCATGACGGAACCGTCACGGCGAGAGCTACACCCATGCTCTCCGAAACAATACCCATCCTCTGTGTGAATGCACTCGAAATAAATGAGTGGGTCGTCCCTGAGTCTATCAAAGCGAGTGTAGTGACACCAAGAACACGAATCTCACCTGAAACAGAAACTCACACAGGTACGCATTTACGGTCATACTAAATCCCAAAAAAATAGTTTAGATACCTAAAATGTGACGCCCGAACCCAACGTGGCCACGAAAATTGTGGTAAACAAAAATTTTCGAATAAAAGAAGGGCTAAAAGATAATTTGTGATAAGCTGCATTTCTTATAACTCAAAGGAAACAAAACACAAGACAAATTCGAAGATCAGCAGGTACTTAAGTTCGTGCGCTACTGCTAAAACATTTGCGAAAAACAGAGTATTTCATATAACTTTGCAATTGCGGTTTACAACAACTGTTATTCTATGTAAATATACAACCATTGCTACTGATTTAATACAGTACAACCTAATCAAAACAATACAACTTAGACACGGAAAACGTAGGCCTTGGATAAACACAACGCCACCCATCTGCTGATTTCAAGTTTCACCTGCTGTTCCTCCACCAGTTGTCGTACCTGCACCATTTTAAAAGCTAGTGAGCTTAAAGGCTCAGCAAGTAAAATCTGAGTAGTAACAATTTCATAAACGCAGGCAGACATCTGTGCAATTCATATGTTAAGGAACTTCAAAATACAATGTCATTTTCGTAAGCATGTCAATGGAGGAAACAGGGGAAGATAGCCCAGCTTCTCATTTCTTTCAAATTTCAATTTCAGTTGATCATGGCATATAAGTTCTATGTGGTCCAATTTGCACTTTGATCAAAATGACTCCTGATATCAGTTTTAGCATATAGCTCATATGAAAGGGCAGTCGACATCTTCGACAACTGCTCACCCTTATCCTTGGTGACCGTAACCATCTATGCCATAATCTAAAACATCTTTTGTTCCTTAAGAAGCTTTTCTTTAAACATTTCTGTTAAATCCTCGGGTTCCATCATTTTAAACATTAGCTTCCTATTTTAAAACTTTACTGAGTATCAAATTCGACTGTGGAAATATATCGTTAAATTGGAACTGGTTGAAAGAAAACCAGTCGCAAAGGAATAGCACCAGTCGCAAGACTTGTACCTGCTGAATGATCAGCACCAGTCGCAACCAATAGGAACCAGTCGCGATGTATTTTAAATAAATATAAAGTAAAAACGATTTTGTTGGAGTGATCAGCAGATGGAATAACAGGACTACCTGCTGATCTTACTATGATTTAAAGGAACGACGTCGTTAGCGCGTCAATCAGTCGCAAGGAATACGCTAATCGATTAGGTGCAAGAAAAAGCGCTAAATATAAATGAATAGTACCAGTCGCAAGACTAATACCAGCTGGAATGAAAAGTACTTGAAAAATGAGTAAAGCAACTGCTGAAATAGTGAAATGAAGTACATCTGCTGGTAAACAGTACCAGTCGCAACGAATAGGAATCAGTCGCAAGACAAGAATCCAGTCGCAAGGTCTTTTAAACAATTATAAAGTGAAACGATGTCGTAGCGTATAACTCAGTCGCTACAACCAGTCGCTACTGCTGATTTATGCAAAACATCTGCTGAAATTTACGAAGACACTTGCAATATCTAAACAATGATTTCGCTACCAGCCGTCGCCTATTAAACCAGACTTTATACTGATTCAACTAGCAACTACTGATTACGAAATCATCAAATTTCGACATTACGACTATAGGAAGAACATTCGTAAACTCTATAACCATACAGCTGTTGAATCTTAACAATTAGATACAGCTGCTGGATACATAACTCTTCATTTGTAATATCAAAACGACAACGATGCCATCAGCTGTTGCCTATCAAACCATACCAATGATTCAACCAGCAACTACCAATTACACAGTTATCAAATTCTAATATTACAGCTACTGCAAGAAGAACTTTCATAATATTTATGGAAATAAATTCGAATCCTCAGTACATATAAAACTTCATAAATTTTCTGAAAAACATACTGGAAGCATTATAAACATCAAAACATCATTTTCGAACCCATCTTTCCTTCCTTATCATGTCTAGATCATTTCAAACATGAACTTTAAATATATCCATAACACACAGGCAAGCAGATCCATTAAAACACAATATATGCTTCAAATGGTATAGAAAAAGATCAGCTTTTACGTGCCTTAATTGAAGCTTTGCAACAACAGCAAATTCCCGCAGAAATCCTCCCTTTGAGCAACGCACGAACTTTTCTGAAATTTCTTTGAAGAACACTTTAAATCTTTTCTTTGCAAATGATGAAAATCTTACTTTGAAAACAGGTTTTTATATGAAAGGGATTAGTGGCAAGCTACTTGAGAAATCAAGCATGAAACACTTTTTTTAAATTTTAGTAAAATTCCCCTCATATCATTTTAATTTGTAAAACACCAAACCTTCTCTTAAAGAAAACATTTCACCTCCTTAAAACATTTTCCAATCGATTTAGAAATCAGCTCGTGCATCGCTCCTTGGAGTCACCTGCTGGAACCAGCCGCAGCGCATCTTCCCTGTTGATATCAACAATTCAGCAGATACATAATATTTAAAATTGCCAAAATGGCCCATATGATTTATGAAATGCATAAATATGATCCTAGGTATTTTGGGGCGTTACAACTCTACCCTCCTTATTGAAATTTCGTCCTCGAAATTTACGTACCAAATAAATATGGGTAAAGACTTAGCATATCAGCTTCTGTTTCCCACGTTGCTTCTCGCTCCGACTGGTTGGACCATTGTATCTTAACCATAGGAATGCTATGGTTTCTTATTCTTCTAATTTCTCGGAGGAGAATTCTTTCTGGTCGCTCTTCATAACTTAAATCTGGAGCTAAATGAATTGGCTCATAACTTAGCACATGCGAAGGGTGGGGAATATATTTCCTCAAAGCTGATACGTGAAAAACATTGTGCACTGCTGACATTTGTGGAGGCAGCGCCAATCGATAGGCGAGCGTTCCTACCTTTTCTAAAATTTCATATGGTCCAATATACCTCGGACTCAACTTCCCTTTCTTTCCAAAATGCATAACTCCTTTCATTGGAGCTATTCTCAAAAATACTCGATCACCTATTTCAAAATTCAGTTCTCTTCTTCGATTATCTGTGTAACTCTTCTGTCGACTTTGAGCTGATTTCATTCTTTCTCTTATTCTTCTAACAGCTGCTGCTGTTTGCTCCACAACATCTGGTCCCAAACCATCTCTTTCACCAACTTCATCCCAGTGAAGTGGTGTTCTACACTTCCTGCCATACAAATCTTCATATGGAGCCATTTGAATCGAAGCTTGGAAACTGTTATTGTAGGAAAACTCTACCAGCGGCAAACTCACATCCCATCCTGCTGAAAAATCTACAATACATGCTCTGAGCAAATCTTCTAAAATTTGAATCACCCTCTCCGATTGTCCATCAGTTTGTGGGTGAAACGCAGTGCTGAATGTCAATTTTGTACCCATAGCTTTATGTAGACTTTTCCAAAAGGCTGATGTAAACTTAGGATCTCTGTCTGATACAATGGAAATTGGAACACCATGTAGCCTCACTATTTCTTTAACATACAATTCAGCGTACCTGCTCACCTCATAGGTCATTTTAACTAGTAAGAAATGAGCAGACTTAGTGAGCCTATCAATTATAACCCAAATGTAGCCTCACTATCGAGAGTCGCTAAAGATCCGATAACTATGCATACATCTTGGAGATCGAATAGTGACATCGCGAGTGTAACTAGGTAAACACATTTACCTAAAACACTTCTAGTACTCTGGCCAGAGATTTATACACTATTATCCCCTCAGATAGCATAGGATATCCACTCGACAAATGGTAACCACTTGGAAAGTCCGAACGAGGGTAGTTCGATAGATGACCAGGTCACTATCTATCTGCATGCTCAGAACATCACAATGTTCCCTACCAATGAAACATGGTACTTCGCATCGCAGATACTAGTCTCGAACTCGGGCGGCCTTATCCTCATTTTGACGGCCCAATTGACTAGGAACAGTTCAGAATACACAGTGACTATTAGATGTGTTTCATGATAGCCGTCATACCCACTATCACATCTAACATACACTTTAGTGCATTCTAGGTCTTTACTCAACGCAATTGTAAATCATTACACACATAATGAAAGTAAAGAACGCCATATAAATAAATGCGAATATCATTTATAAAGATTGTCATATACATGAGTCTATAAACCCACACGCCACAAGTTGGCTAGTTGGGCATCTACTGTAACAATCTCCCACTTGCCCTAAAGCCAACTACTCATGAGACGCAGTCCCATTGTTTCGCGATGTTTTTCAAACAAGGGTCCTGGCAAGGACTTCGTAAGTGGATCAGCAACGTTGTCCGCAGAGGCGACTCTCTCAACTGCACCCGTGTTGTCGCCGTACACCGGGACTGGACCAACTCCATTAGGAATGACGCCCAACTCTTGGACGAAATTCCTTATCCAAACGGCCTCCTTAGAAGCAGCTGATGCTGCAATGTACTCAGCCTCAGTGGTTGAATTCATGATGGTGTCTTGCTTGGAACTCTTCCAAGAGACAGCACCACCATTGAGCATGAATACAAATCCAGAGGTTGATTTCGAATCATCCACGTCACATTGGAAGCTAGAATCAGTGTAGCCTTCCAGTTTCAGTTCACCACCCCCACAGACCATGAACATATTCTTAGTCCTTCGTAAGTACTTAAGAATATCCTTCACGGCCTTCCAATGCAACTGGCCGGGGTTGGCCTGGTAGCGGCTCGTGACACTCAGATCATATGCGACATCCGGTCTAGTCGAGATCATGCCATACATAATACTACCTATCGCTGAGGCATATGGTACACGTGCCATATTCTCTATCTCCTCATCAGTCTTTGGACACATAGACTTGGATAGAGTGATCCCGTGGCACATAGGTAGGTGTCCTCTCTTGGACTCTTCCATAGAGAAACTCCTAAGTATGGTATCGATGTAGGTAGCTTGGGTGAGTCCGAGCATCCGTTTAGATCTATCCCGATAGATCTGTATTCCAAGAATATAAGATGCTTCACCCATGTCCTTCATCGAAAATCTGCTAGACAACCATACATTAGTTGACTGCAACATTAAATACCCTTTTGTTTATCGAATAAACATTTTATCTTGATATAAGTTTTAAATCAAATTTAAAACGAGGGATTTTATTTTGAAAATATTTTGGTCTCATGCATATTTAAATCTAATTTAAAACATGCAAACATGCGGATTCAATTACACTATATATCAATATATATAAAGTAATATTGATGATCGATCGCGAGAGCTATGCGGTCCGTGGTTGCCAGCCACGGACCTGGGTCCAATCCTAGGGGTAATGCAATATGCAATCCTATTTCAATGCTTTCCGGTTTTACAGATCTTCGGTCTTCAATATCTTGATCCTCATCGTCCACCGTCTTCGGATGTCCTCCCACTAAATCTAGTAATTTTCAAAAATATTATAAAACCGAAATCATTCAAAACCTATTGCATACACCTAACACATTGGGCATGGCTCTCGATCACCCCAATCATTCAATTAATCTAATTAACATGCATAATTTAAATAATCCAATTATTTATCGTAAAATCATATTCTAATTACGAAATCGTATTTTATAATAAAATCGCATTTTGTCGATAAAAACAAATTTTAATCAACAAAATCATATTTTATTACAAAATCATATTTCATAATTAGCGGCGCCCCAACTTCGCGCAACACCTCGCGACCAGCGGCGGTCCTCCTCGCTTCAATTGTGCGGCCAGCGCACGGCAGTTGCGCCGACCAGCGCGCGCGTGCGGACGAGGAAGGGCGGCCACTCTCGGCCGCCTCATGCGCAACGGTTGCGCGATGTCTCGCGCTGGACAAGGGCTGCGACGCGCGGCCAGCGCGCAAGTTGCGCACCTCATGTGCGTGAGTGATGGGGCGCCGCCGCACACTGCGGAGGCCCGGCAGTCGTTCCAAAAGTTTGATTTTTCGATCTGAAAATTAAGAGATCAGATACAATTATGGCAATTCGTATTGATCAGATCCGAAAAACACTGGCTCTGATGCCACTGTTGCGGATCCGGATCACGCCCCCCGGCTAGGCAGCGAAAGAACAGAAAAATAGACGCCGGGATACGATCAATACAATAATAAAAAAACAATTGTCATACATAGGGTGTTCAAAACACTACCTTGCTGGCACTTGTGCCTGGCTCCAACCGTAGTTACAATAACGTCGGCTCTTCACGGTAGATTGCGGTAGATATCGCCAATCCAGTCCACGACCGGATACGAGGCTCCTTCGTCACCCTGCACTAGAAGGCGTGACGAGATCTGCACGGATGGATTCTTCTCGTCGAATTGGCCGGAAAAAATTTTCCGGCGAAGCGGCGGCGGGCGGCGCACGGCGGCGGCGGCGTGAGGGAGATGAAGAGAGGGGCGGCGGCTCCTTTTGTGCTTAGGGTTAGGGTTTGTAATCTTATTTTTAGGTTAAGTCATAAGTCTACATTAAATAGAATAGGTGATGGATTTGGATCCGGCCCAACGGGCCCGGGTCCAACGGATGAACATTCGTTTCATCTCCATCACCGAGACTTCACCGTAACTCCGATCGCCGATCAGATCGGACCGATCGACTCAGTTTCCGAAACTGAATATTATGATCTGAAAAACCATTTTTCAAAACCCCAGTGCAAAATGACCGTTTTGCCCCTCAACAGCGGGAAACCTCGGTTTGACCCCTGTTGACTTTTAGGAAGTCGCACTCCCCAAAATCCTCTTTGTATGCTCAACACATTGAGCTGAGTATCCGTGCGGGAATCTCGAATCTAGTACTTGTGTGACCCTCAATGGTTCAGGGATACAGCTAGCCGTGGGCCCACAACCATTGTGACTCTGGAATCACAATTCCGAACTTGCCCATCGGATCATGGTAAAGCGTCTAGCAACATCGCCCCATGATCCCCTAGGTATCAATGATAGTGCCTGCAAGAACCAGTTGATCGTGGTTAGCGTACAGTATGGTCCTTTCAATCCATATATCCCGATCAGATCAACGACCATTGGTAAATCGAGAGTCGCTAAAGATCCGATAGCTATGCATACATCTGGCAACCACGGACCTCATAGCTCTCGCGATCGATCATCCCAATATTATATATGTTGATATATAGTTTAGTTGAATCCGCGTGTTGCATGTTTTAAATTTGATTTAAAATAAATGCATGAGACCAAATTTTCAAAATTAAAATCCCTTTTTTTAAATACGATTTAAAACTAATATCAAGACAAATGTTTATTCGATAAACTAAAGGGTATTTAAAATTGTTTAAAATTTCCCTACCTTCCATCAACAATGGGTGTACGTCGATGCTACCCGTATACATGGCCCGGCTCATATTATTGAGGGGGTCATGTATGCCGAAAAGCTGTCCACGCCATTTACAATTGTTGTGAGTCGGTTGGAACTCCCTTTAACGTTGGCTCATATTATTGGGACGTTAAGGGGACCGTCCTTCACGACTCAACATTGATGGGTAATATTGACACGTGATAGTAAACGGCGTCATATTATTGGGCCCTTACTGGACGTTTGTTGAATACATGGAGGTTGCACCGGTTGCAATCGGAAACTACCTTTTGAGGGTCATGGATGGCTGATATTATTCGGGTCCATGATCGCTTGATTGGGCTCCGTGTACCCACTAAAGAAACCTGTTTTCTCGATTTCATTAGAGGGTGATGAAATCGTTAAAATAGTGGGAGGATAATTCATAAAACATAACGACCATGTTTTATGTCTTAGCGTTTATTTTATATATAGTTATAATGTATGTCTGCTTTCCTTTTCAGTATTACTGCTTATAAAATGGTTTCGATGAAAAACCC
>KV012855.1:225896-243045 GCA_001598015.1 Dorcoceras hygrometricum
GAGGGTAGTTCGATAGATCACCAGGTCACTATCTATCTGCTTGCTCAGAACATCACAATGTTCCCTACCAATGAAACATGGTACTTTGCATCGCAGATACTAGTCTCGAACTCGGGCGGCCTTATCCTCGTTTTGACGGCCCAATCGACTAGGAACATGTTCAGAATACACAACGACTATTAGATGTGTTTCATGATAGCCGTCATACCCACTATCACATCTAACATACGCTTTAGTGTAATCTAGGTCTTTACTCAACACAATTGTAAATCATTACACACATAATGAAAGTAAAGAATGCCATATAAAAGAATGCGAATATCATATATAAAGATCGTTTGTACAGCCCAATCGACTAGGAACATGTTCAGAATACACAGCGACTATTAGATGTGTTTCATGATAGCCGTCATACCCACTATCTCATCTAACATACGCTTTAGTGTAATCTAGGCCTTTACTCAACACAATTGTAAATCATTACACACATAATGAAAGTAAAGAATGCCATATAAAAGAATGCGAATATCATATATAAAGATCGTTTGTACAAGAGTCAATGAAAACCCACACGCCACAAGTTGGCTAGTTGGGCATCTACTCTAACATCTTTAAAATCCTAACTACCTTTAACTTCATTTTGACTTTAGAAATCAAAAGGTCTAATTTTGACTAATTCAAAATCAATTTTGGCAAATTAAAAATCAATTTTGACTTTCAAACGACAACTTAAATCAATTTTTTACTGAAATAGTCAATTTTGACCAAAAGACCGATTTTGACCAAATTAAAAACCAGAAATCAATTTTGACTCAATTAAAATTCCAAAGGCCCCAATTTTGACTTAAAATCAAAAAATAAACATAACTCTGATTATTTTAAAAGTTTGACCCAATTTTAAAACATCTGGCTATTTTCTTTTAAATTGGACATTTGACTTAAAATTAAAAATAACAGGCCCATAATTAAAATAAATTGGACCGAATTTTAAAATATTTGACTCGAGACTCGATGAACCGATCCGGTCTAATCAAACCTTCCAAACCGGTTCAACTAGACCAAACCACTCCCCCAAGCCCTACCCCTCCATGCATGCGCCGCCTTCCTACTCATGACAGCGCGCCATTCCCGCCGCCCGTCCTCTCTGCTCTGGCCACCACCGGAACCCCGCCGGCTGGACCACCCCCAGGTCCAGCCGTTCCTAACCTGACCGACCTTGGCTCAAACCGTGGACGCATGGAGGAGATCGAATCGAGAGAAGTGGGCGCACCAGCCATGCCGCGCGATGCGCCATCCTCGACCTCCACGACATAACCTGGTTCAACCGATAATCTAGCCACCCTCCTACCCCAAAATGGACCACCATGAGCCCCTTAGAACCCCTAGAAGCGAGCCACAACCCCTGGAAATCGCTTCGACCAAAGCCTCATGAGAAGGAAGAAAGACATGTTAAAAATCATGTAGCACATGCATGAAATTTGATCAAAGGTACATAGATCCGAGAAGAACACATACAAATAATGCATAATTTTATTAAAACAGACTAATATGGTTTAAAATGGCGAGAAATCGAAAATATATCACATGTGTTGGGGATCGATTTATGGACCCTCTATTAATGTGAAATGACTAGTTATTCGAACAATAACCAGTGCTAGAGGGTGTAACCAGTTCGAATGACAAGACGCAGGATTCAGCCAGAATTTGAAGCAGGGTTCGCAAAGATCAAGCTGGATTCAGCCGAAAGTTGAATCCAGCCCAAAGCAAGGCGAGCGCTAAGCATGCCGATTCCAGCTGGAAAGCTAGGACCAGCTCGACACATCGGCCGAACGATCTGGTTAACAAAACTTGAGCTGCAATAGCTCAGTGTTCTTGAATACTTTGTGCACCGAGATACAGATTGAGTAATGTAAATAAAACATGCGGAAATAACTCAAACTGCACTCTATCGTTCGAAGCCCAAATAAACAGTTTTAACAACATAAGCAAATATGTGATGCGTATGAATGTAAATACTGAAAATAGTAAAGAGAGATACGCTGAATTTGTTTATGGAAGTTCGAAGCTCAATCTCCTACATCTCCCATTCTTCCGCAACGGGAAGGATCCACTAGAAGACTTTGATTACAAAGACCCTCGCTGCAACCCACTCCTATGACCCGCAGCCGCAAGAACTCCTAGCCACACCACTGCACACCAGCTCGCAAGCTGCGTGTGTCTAACTCACTTCTTTACTGCCTCAGTGAGAAAGGCGACACTTCTTTTACGTATAAGTGCGAAAGACAACTTGACTTGTTTAACGTATCTGTCCAAATACTACAATGGAGAGTATTGAAACATTCACTCTAATCTGTTTCGCTCATCTCTCTAATATGAGTGAATGTGTGTGTGTGAGATTTACAGTGTAAGCACAATCTCTCAATGAATTAAATCTCACACACTCTGGGAAGTGCTCCTTGTTCGAGCTGGTTTTCTGCTATCTTCCCAAATTCTGTGTTGTTAGTTTCTTGATTTTCTGTTCGGACTTCGCGAAAGACAACTTGACTTGTTTAACGTATCTGTCCAAATACTACAATGGAGAGTATTGAAACATTCACTCTAATCTGTTTCGCTCATCTCTCTAATATGAGTGAATGTGTGTGTGTGAGATTTACAGTGTAAGCACAATCTCTCAATGAATTAAATCTCACACACTCTGGGAAGTGCTCCTTGTTCGAGCTGGTTTTCTGCTATCTTCCCAAATTCTGTGTTGTTAGTTTCTTGATTTTCTGTTCGGACTTCGCACAACACGCTCTCACTGTTATGGCGCCTTTTTTCAATCTGTTTCATTGCGCTTGTTTATAAAGCCTTTGATTGGATTTATCCATTGGACACAAATATGTAGCTGTTCTGAAAAGTCTTATGACGCATATGTACTTTGTGTCCTTTGCGTTTAATGCGTTGCAGGATTTATTTGATTTGAGATCTGCTCATCGGCAATTCTGTAGCATTTGGTCACTTCGAGCTCTGTTTGCTTGTTCCTGATGTGGACAAGGCAATGCAAATCAGTTTGAACCAATTATGTTGGTCTTCGTAGATTGTTCAAACTGTTTTGCTTGACCAGATTGATTTGTCTGGCTCTGGTCTTTCAGCTGGTCTCTTCTCATCCAACTGCTCCGTTCTGTTCGTTGAGCTGGTTTGACTTTAACCAGCTTGCCAGCCTGTTTATCGTCCATTTCTCCATAGAACTGGTCTTTTGCCAGCTATTTTCTCAGCTGGTCTCCTTTCCAGCTGATCTTCGAGCTGGTTTGCACTAAGCTTGTTACCCAGCTCGATTCCATCTCTGTACCAGCTCGCATGCTTAAAGTTTGGCTGGGGGACCAAGTATGATAATATGCAAGTGTGGGATCATCTTGCACATTTCCGCATAGGACCATTGCTATCCCCTCAGACACGGTCCGACTACTTCCTCGAGACCTAAGCCATTCGTCGGCCAAACATCTTCGTTTAGACCTTCGAAATTGCGTTGGATACGCACTCAATCATTGCTCTTGTACACTGCACTTGATCTGTGCTTGAGCTATTCTGTACTTGAGCATTCTGCACTTCAATTCTGCACTTCAGTTCTGCGTTTGAAATGCTCTTTATACTCTGCGCTTGATCTTCGTGCTGCTCCAACATCCAGCTGATGAACCAGCTTGATGTTCCCTGCACTTCTGGAAGTAAACTTCCGAACCAGCTTGGGTGTCCCCTTACTGTTCCAGCTAGATATCTTCGACCAGTCCAGCTCATGCGTTCCCTCACTATCCTAGCTTGGATATCTTCACGTCTACTCTAGTATAAGCAAGCTGCGCATGTCAAATAGAGCGTTAGTACAATAGAATCAGATTTTGTGAATCAAAACTTAGATTCTGATCTGTAAACACAGATCCAACAATCTCCCCCTTTTGATCAACACAAAATCTGGATAAACATATACATGTATGTTTATGCTTGAAAATATTTCTCCCCCTTCTTGTGGGAATCAAAAAGAGTTCGAAACCTTGTCTTCCCCTCAATATTTAAAACAAAACTCCCCGTTGACAGAACATGGGGTAATTTTATTTTTGAAATAAAATCATTTTAAGTACAGGGAGACAGTTTGTCGAAAGCTATATGAATGCATGAGATTTTGAAAGGTCTATGCCACTTAAAAATTCTCATACATATAGACCAGAGGAGCATCAAGAAACATTCCTCCCACTATCCATATGCTGAGGTTTGAAAATCTTAAAATTTTGTAGCACAGACAGGCTTACGAACGGATATCAGAGCTTAAAACTGTTTAAAAACATTTTTCGAAAAAAAACACTATTCAAGAACAACTTGCTCTGATACCACTTGTTGGGGATCGATTTATGGACCCTCTATTAATGTGCAATGACTAGTTATTCGATCAATAACCAGTGCTAGAGGGTGTAACCAGATCGAATGACAAGACACAGGATTCAGCCAGAAGTTGAAGCCGGGTTCGCAAAGATCAAGCTGTATTCAGCCAAGAGTTGAATCCAGCCCAAAGCAAGGCGAGCGCTAAGCATGCCTATTCCAGCTGGAAAGCTAGGACCAGCTTGACACATTGGCCGAACGATCTGGTTAACAAAACTTGAGCTGCAATAGCTCAGTGTTCTTGAATACTTTGTGCATCGAGATACAGATTGAGTAATGTAAATAAAACATGCGGAAATAACTCAAACTGCACTCTATCGTTCGAAGCCCAAATAAACAATTTTAACAACATAAGAAAATATGTGATGCGTATGAATGTAAATACTGAAAATAGTAAAGAGAGATACGCTGAATTTGTTTATGGAAGTTCGGAGCTCAATCTCCTACATCTCCCCTTATTCCGCAATGGGAAGGATCCACTAGAAGACTTTGATTACAACGACCCTCGCTGCAACCCACTCCTACGATCCGCAGCCGCAAGAACTCCTAGCCAAACCACGAGCCCGCAAGCTGTGTGTGTCTAACTCACTTCTTTACTGCCTCAGTGAGAAAGGCGACACTTCGTTTACGTCTCAGTGCGAAAGACAACTAGACTTGTTTAACATCTCTGTCCAAAGACTAAAAAGGATAGTATTGAATCACATTCACTCTAATCTGTTTCGCTCATCTCTCTAATATGAGTGAATGTGTGTGTGTGAGATTTACAGTGTAAGCACAATCTCTCAATGAATTAAATCTCACACACTCTGGGAAGAGCTCCTTGTTCGAGCTGGTTTTCTGCTATCTTCCCAAGTTCTGTGTTGTTAGTTTCTTGATTTTCTGTTCGGACTTCGCACAACACACTCTCACTGTTATGGCTCCTTTTTTCAATCTGTTTCATTGCGCCTGTTTATAAAGCCTCTGCTTGGATTTATCCATTTGACACAAAGATGTAGCCGTTCTGAAAAGTCTTCTGACGCATATGTACTTTGTGTCCTTTGCGTTTAATGTGTTGCAGGCTTTATTTGATTTGAGCTCTGTTCATTGGCGATTCTGCAGCCTTTGGTCACTTCGAGCTCTGTTTGCTTGTTCTTGATGTGGACAAGGCAATGCAAATCAGTTTGAACCAATTAAGTTGGTCTTCATAGATTGTTCAAACTGTTTTGCTTGACCAGATTGATTTGTCTGGCTCTGGTCTTTCAGCTGGTCTCTTCTCATCCAACTGCTCAGTTCTGTTCGTTGAGCTGGGTTGACTTTAACCAACTTGCCAGCCTATTTACCATCAAGTTCTCCATAGAACTGGTCTTTTGCAAGCTGTTTTCTCAGCTCGTCTCCTTTCTAGATGATCTTCGAGCTGGTTTGCACTGAGCTTGTTACCCATCTCGATTCCATCTCTGTACCAGCTCGCAGGATTAAAGTTCAGCTGGGGGACCAAGTATGAGAATATGCAAGTGTGGGATCATCTTGCACATTTCCGCATAGGACCATTGCTATCCCCTCCGAAACGGTCCGACTACTTCGTCGAGACCTAAGCCATTCGTCGGCAAAACATCTTCATTTAGGCCTCCGAAATTGCGTTGGCTACGCACTCAATCACTACTCTTGTACACTGCACTTGATCTGTGCTTTAGCTATTCTGTACTTTCTGCACTTCAATTCTGCACTTCAATTCTGCGCTTGAACTGCTCTTCATACTATGCGCTTGATCTTCGTGCTGCTCCAACATCCAGCTGATGAACCAGCTTGATGTTCCCTGCACTTCTGGAAGTAGCCGAACCAGCTTGGGTGTCCCCTTACTGTTCCAGCTAGATATCTTCGACCAGTCCAGCTCAGGCGTCCCCTCACTGTCCTAGCTTGGATATCGTCACGTCTACTCCAGTCTAAGCAAGCTGCGCCATGTCAAGTAGAACGTTAGTACAATAGAAGCAGATTTTGTGTGAATCAAAACTTAGATTCTTATCTGTAAACACAGATCCAACAACATGCCTGGTTTGGATGGAGTAGAGATCTGCGAGTTACCGAAGTTGTAGATGCGACATCGGGGCACCACCGGCTTTGGATCACCAAAACTCACCAAGAAATTGAGATTTTCGAAACTTTGAGTGTGAGGGGAAGGGAGGGGATAGCTGGTATTATTTGGAGGCTAGGTTATGTGTTAAATTTTAAGTTATGAAAAATAAAGAGTGCCACAAATGACCTCTATGGATTTAATTAAGAAAATGGGAGAAAAATGGCATGCTTGCCCCTCCAATTAACTGAAATGATAATTAAAACTCATAATTTGGCTTTAAAGATTAAATATTTTCGAAATCAAGTTCTCTTCATATTTTAAAACCCCTTAAAACTCAATATAACAGCCCATATAGGAAAAAACGGGTTCCCCTCCAAAATAATCATAAAAACTCAAATTTTCTGAAATTGTTGCTTAAAATAAAATAATTTCATTCTTAAAAACCTAATAACTTAAAAATCTCAAATTGTTTTTGTTCCGGTCGACCCTAATCTCGTCCACGGTCAGTAACTCAAACAGGCTGAAAAACAAGACATGCACACCATGCAGTATAAATCATAAATAAATCATATAAAATGGCATGTAATCATCTAAAAATAATTTCTCCCTAGTCATGCACTCTTTTCTACGTAGTCAGGAATTTCTAGACGTTACAAACGGGCAATCTTCCAGTAGAGGACCCAATCTAGGTTATCCCAAGGAAAGGTTTCGAAGACAGAAGCCGAAAGAATTTAGTGGCTCAACAGACCCGTTTGTCACTGAGAGCTGGATAAAGTACATGGAGGTTATATTTGATTACCTCCAGACGCCTGATCTGGATAGGTCCCGGTGTGCTATTTATATGCTAAGAGATGATGCTATGCTCTGGTGGGAAGGAGCTAGACTCACAGTGGATGGGACAAATATCCTTTGGGAGGAATTCAAGGAGGTATTCTTTGCTCAGTACTTCTCTGAGGACAATCGATCAGATCTGAAAAGAGAATTTTTAGCGATAAAGCAGGGGAGCATGACGATCCAAGAGTATATCCGCAAGTTTGAGAGAGGGTGCTATTTTGTAGCATTGATTGGAGCAGATCCGAAGGAGAAATTACGACATTTTGTTGATGGTTTGAAGCCTGGGCTCAGACATGATGTTAGATTGACAGAACCAAGGAATTCAGGGGTGCTGTAGATAAGGCCCTCTGCGCAGATCAAGATTGGAAGGCTGTTGAAGAGGAGCGACAGCCGAAGAGGCAGGCCTTCCAGCAGAAAGACCAGAGGTCCTTTAAGAAACAGAACCGGAATCAGCAGAGGCCTCATGAGCCAAAACCTCTGCAACCCCAACCTATAAGTGCAGTTCCTGCTACCAACAATCGACCAGTTTGTCCCAAGTGCCAGAAGAACCACCTGGTCCATGAGGGTTGGTCAGAACATTTGTTACAGATGTGGTGTGCCAGGAAACGTTATTCGAAATTGCCCAAAATTGAAGCAGCTGGTGACCAGTAGAGCTTTTGCTGACAGCTGAACAAGCCAACCCCGATTCTACTGTGGTTACGGGTAAGATCTTGATTGCTGGTATGCCCTCTATATCCTTGATAGATTCAGGTGCAACTCACTCGTTTATAGCAGCAAAGTTTTCTAAGAAGTTACCCATCAAACCAGACCAATTAACCATAGGATTTTGCATGGTTATACCCTCGGGAGAGGAACTGGTGTCCCATGGTTTATTTTGTAATTTAGAACTTAGGCTTCAAGGGCGTTGGATTACAGCTGACTTTAATTGTGCTACCTATGCCTGAGTTCGATTTAATTCTGGGTAAGGACTGGTTAACTAAGTATGGGGTAGTGATTGATTTTATGTTCAGAACAGTGTTGGTCAAACCACCCAAAGGAGACCAGTTTACGTTCGAAGCTAACCAGATTCGGAGAATCCCTCGCATCATTTCAGCTTTAAAAGCCCAAATCTGTTTAAGGAAAGGTGGAATAGGATATTTGGCAAGTCTATCGCCCCTAGCTACTGTTAGTAAACGCCAACTGTCAGAAGTATAAGTAGTGAATGAGTTTCTTGAAGTTTTTCCAGAGGACATCCATGGACTACCACCAGATAGAGAGTTAGAATTTGCAATTGATCTAGTACCAGGAGCAGCGCCTGTTTCCAGACCACCTTATCGCCTTGCTCCAACGGAGATGAGGGAATTAAAAGAACAGATCCAAGACCTGTTGGATAAGGGATTCATTCGACCTAGTACGTCACCTTGGGGAGCCCCTGTTTTGTTTGTCAAGAAGAATGATTGAAGCTTAAGGCTGTGTATAGATTATCGAGAGCTGAACAAGCTGGGATTCATTCGACCTAGTACGTCACCTTGGGGAGCCCCTGTTTTGTTTGTCAAGAAGAATGATTGAAGCTTAAGGCTGTGTATAGATTATCGAGAGCTGAACAAGCTGACAGTTAAGATTAAATATGCCCTTCCTAGGATTGAGGATTTGTTTGACCAGTTGAATGGATCAACAGTCTTTTCTAAGATCGACTTGAGATCTGGTTATCACCAATTGAAGATCAAGCCAGCTGATATTTACAAGACGACCTTTAGAACACGCTAGGGCCATTATGAGTTCCTAGTAATGCCCTTTGGACTTACCAATGCACCTTCAGCCTTTATGGAATTGATGAATAGAGTTTTCCAACCGTTTTGGATCAGTTTGTGATCGTATTTATAGATGATATCCTGGTGTATTCCAAGACCAGCTCAGAGCACTCCAACCATCTTATGACAATGCTACAAGTTTTGAAGAGCATACAATTGTCTGCCAAGTTCAGTAAGTGTGATTTTTGGCTGGAGAAAGTTTCATTCTTAGGACATATCATATCCAAGTACGGATTGGAGGTTGACCCAGCCAAAGTTGAAGCTGTTCGCGATTGGCCTATTCCCAAATATGTTTCGGAAGTTAGGAGCTTTTTGGGTTTAGCTGGTTATTATAGACTTATTATTAAGGGATTTTTTAAGATAGCTGTTCCATTAACCTCGCGAACTAGGAAGCAGGTTTGATATGAATGGACCCCAGATTGCCAACTCAGTTTCGAGAAGTTGAAACAAGCTCTGATTGAAGCCCCGATACTGACCATGCCTTCTGATCAAGGAGAGTTTGTCACCTATACAGATGCGTCCAAGCTGGGTTTAGGTGTTGTATTGATGCAGGACCGTAGAGTAATCTCCTATGCTTCCAGACAACTGAAGAACCATGAAAAGAGCTATCCCACGCATGACCTAGAACTAGCAGCTATAGTTTTTGCCTTTAAAATCTGGAGACATTACCTATATGGGCAGAAGTGTGAAATATTCACAGACCATAAGAGCATTAAGTACTTTTTCAACCAAAAGGAACTCAATATGAGGCAGAGGAGATGGTTAGAGCTGGTATAGGATTATGATTGCACCATCAACTACCATCCAGGAAAGGAGAATGTAGTGGCCGATGCTCTAAGCAGGAAGTCATTAGGATTAGCCCAGCTCACTGTCCAGAGACCATTGGCTCATGAAATTGAGAAGTTTGGGTTAGAATTAGTGCCCCGTGATAGTGCTGTGATCTTGGCAGATCTCTCCATTCAACCAGATCTGATAGACCAGATCCGAGAAGGACAGCTGAAGGAGTGGGTTAATCAAAATGAAGAGAGAGGTAGCAACCTCTATACCTCAGAAGGAGGAATTGTTAAATATCAGGGCCGGATGTGGGTGCCCCAAGTAGACACCATGAGAATAGATCTTATGGTTGAAGCTCATACAGCACCGTATTCAGTGCACCCAGGAATCACTAAGATGTATAAGGATCTCCAGAAGTTGTATTGGTGGCCAGGTATGAAACACAACATTTTCAGATTTGATTCAGAATGCCTAACCTGTCAGCTGGTCAAAGCTGAGCATCAAAGACCAGCTGGGATGTTGAAGCCCTTGCCCATACCAGAGTGGAAGTGGGAAAGCAAATGAATTTTATGGTTGGACTACCCAGAACTGCCCTAGGATACAATTTTATATGGGTTATAGTAGACAAACTCACTAAGTCAGCTCACTTCTTACCAGTTAAGACAACTTATGATGTGAGAAAGTACGCCAAATTTTATGTGAAAGAAATAGTGAGGCTGCATGGTATTCCATTTTCGATTGTATCAGATAGAGATCCAAGGTTTACGTCAGCTTTCCGGAAGAGTTTACACAGAGCTTTGGGTACTAAGTTTACCTTTAGCACAACTTTCACCCTCAGAGCGATGGTCAATCAGAAAGGGTGATTCATATTTTAGAAGATCTACTCAGGACTTGTATCATAGATTTTTCAGAGAGTTGGGATTTGAAGCTGCCTTTGGTAGAATTTACGTATAATAACAGTTTCCAAGCTTTGCTAAAGATGGCCCCATATGAAGCTCTCTATGGTCAAAAATGCAGAACACCTCTTCACTGGGATGATGTAGGTGAACGAGCTAGTTTAGGTCCAGATGTGGTAGAACAAATAGCTGAAGGTGTTAGGAAGATTAAGGAGCGGATGAGAACATCTCAAAGCAGACAGAAGAGTTATGCTGATAATAGGCGTCGAGAGCTGGGTTTTGAAGTTGGTGATCATGTGTTTTTGAAAGTAGCTCCGATGAAAGGTGCAATGCGTTTTGGGAAGAAAAAAAACTGAGTCCAAGATATATTGGTCCCTACGAGATTTTGGACAAATTAGGAACGATGGATTATCGATTAGCACTGCCCCCACATCTGTCATCAATGCACGACGTGTTTCATGTATCAGCTTTAAGGAAATATGTTCCCAACCCGTCGCATGTGCTGAGTTATGAACCAATCCATCTCACACCAGATCTGAGTTATGAAGAAAGACCCGAGAGGATCCTTCTTAGAGAGATTAGAAAGTTGAGAAACTGTAGTATTCCAATGATTAAAGTACAATGGACTAACCAAACTGAGCGAGAAGCTACGTGGGAGACCAAAGCTGATATGCATAGTCTTTACCCAGGCTGTTTGGTAAGTAAATTTTGAGGACGAAATTTCTATAAGGAGGGTAGAGTTGTAACGCCCCAAAATCCATAGGACCACAATTTTAACACTTTTATTCTAAATGGTTGATTTGATATTTGAACATTCAGATTTGATCTAGCTTTATTTATTTAAAGCCGATTTCTTTTCTTTCAGATTTGAAACACGATCCAGAAGGTTTCCGGACAGGTTTCGCCCCAAGCCCAATCCGAGTTGGTCCAGATCTAAATTTCTCCTTTTAAAATAAAATGTTTTGAAATGGGAGAATTGTTTATAAAATGCTTGAAACAATTTCAAGATTTAAATAGTAGTATTTAACAAATATTTTAAAAGGACAGAGAGTTGGTATGACAACTCGCTTGTGCTTGAGGAGATCTTCCGCAAAAACCAAATGTTCTTCGTGTCTTTTAGTTAAAGGCAAGTAAAAGCTGATTCTTTGCTACACCATGAAAGTATATACTGTTTTCTTCAGTTCTGTGATTGCTTGCCTGTTTTACGCCCAAGTTTTAGCTTATATTCATGCTCTTGCTTGGTTTACGAATATGAATGATCGGGTTCACAGAGATGATTTCTGTTTTTAAAACTCTCCAGCATGTTTTAGTGCGATTATTGTTGTTTTTAAAACACTAAGCTATACAGATTCGAGTTTTAATGCATGAATATGAAATCCTTCGTTCTGGTGTATGTCGGCATCTGGACTTGACTCCAAGTTCATCGGCGATGCTGGTCAAATCGGGATTTTGTACCGGTTAGATAGGATTCGTGATACTGCAGCACTAGTTCCAGTAGCCAAATCTGTTTTAATGCTAGCAATGTTATTTCTATATTCAAATCTTCTTCGCACCTAAACACTGTTCTCTAAAGTCAAATCTGTTTCATGCTAACGATATGATTCCAGAAGCCAGATATGTTTCCTGCTTGTGATACTATTCCTATAATCACATACGTTCCTCTCTAGCGATACCGCTTCGATGTCAAATTAGTTTTCCCCGAACCAAATCTGTTTTTAACGCTAGCGATACTGATTACATAGTCAAATCTGATTCTCACATCTATTCATGCTAGCGGCACTGTTCCCATGGTCAAATCTGTTTTCCACGACTGAGATCTGTTTCGTGCCCGAGTACTGTTTTATTTAGCCAAAAATGCTTCCACGTCAGCGATATGTCTCCAAATCTGTTGCTCAGTACAATTTTAAAGAGAAATGAGCTTTAAAAGAAGTGAACCCCGAGCTATGTGATCCGAGTTCGATCAAATATTTGTTTAAAGGAAGTAATGTTCAGTTTTAAAGGATTTATGGCATAGATAACAGACGGTCATATTGGAAGGGTGAGCTAGCTGTCGAAGGAATCAGTTGCCCCTTCATATTGGGCGATGTTTTGCCGTATTGTTACTGAATTCAGATGTAGCTTGATTAAGCGCAAAATGGACCTAAGGAGAGCTTCTAAGCCATAAGTCAAAAAGGAAATATAGATGAGATCTGGGGTTGTTATCCCAAATCTGATTTTACGAAAAGAATTTATGTTTAAACTGACTTCCTTTAACTATGATTATTTTAAGTTATGTATATGTATGCCTGCACTAAGTGAACTTCTTATACTCGGTTTTACTTGCTGATCCCCTAGGCTCACTAGCTTTTATGGTGCAGGTGAGTCAGATCTGGGCAGACGGGGAGGCGGGAGTTGAACCGCTGGGGCGTGTGTGTGTTAATCGAAGGCCGGAGTTTTCGTGTTGTTGTTTTTTTTGATCTTTTGTCAAATCTGTATTAAGATCCATTACAACAATAGAGAATTCATATAGAGTTCCAGTAGTTCTAATATCGTATCTTGTAACTTGAACCTCAAACCTGAGAGTCAAATCTGTTATTTCTATGTACGTTTTGGCGCCAATTGTTTGTATATCGGTTTTTGTAAGGAAATACAGCTTACAACATTTCTCACTCAGCCCTTCTTTTCCTTTGTTTATTCAATTAACTCCACTCCGTTGATTCCCATGGGTATGGGCGTCACAGATGGAGCGTAGTGTTCCTGTTCGTAGGCGTGCTAGGCAGGTTGACGACGAGGTAGATGTGTTGGCTACCCATGTGGATGAGATGGAACTGATCATGGCGAGGTTTCAGTGGATGAATCCTCAGACTTTAGATGGTGACGAGTCTATTTCCGATGCTGAGTCCTGGCTGCAGCATATTACAGGGTTGTTTGATAGAGTGCGCTATGATGATGAGAGCAGACTGAGTTTGGCGACCTTCCAGCTGAGGAAGAATGCAGAGCGCTGGTGTATAGGTGCTTCACGTACGCTCGAGTAGATTGGTATGGGGATTACTTGGGACAGTTTTTGTACTGTGTTCCGTCAGGAATACGTTCCGGAGTCCTACGTGAATGCCCAGGAGCGAGATTTTGATAACATGGTTCATGGAACCATGTCTGTGGGAGAGTATGATAGAATGTTTTCTTCTCTCTTTGCTTATGTTCGTCATGTGTCTGGCCGCAAGAGGGCGAAGAGGAACCGATTCTTGGAAGGGCTGAATGAGGATCTTTATTCCATGGTTTTTGCGGGTTCACCTACCAGTTATGCGGACGCGGTGGACAAGGCTATGTATATCGAGGAAGGGTTGCGGAACCGCAGGTCTCGGATTCAGCCTCCAGCTACTCAAGGTGCACGTCCCAATGTTCCAGGGGTGCAACCTTCCCAACCTTCACAGCCATTTCAGCAACCCCAGCAGTCAGCGCAACAATCTGGATGCCACAGGTTTAGGCCCGCGGCCATCATTTCAAGAAGAAACAGGGTTCTAGTTCTTCTGGTTCGGGCAGTTCGAGCAGCAGTAGCAACCCTGGGGATATTTTTTGGTGGTCAGTGTGGAGGCAAACACCCTACGACGCAGTGTGTAGGGGTTCAGGGTTCTTGCAATAATTGTGGGCAGTACGAACATTTTGCGAGAGTATGTCCTTTGGCGGGATCTCAACACACCGCTGCCCCACCACAGGGTCGTTCTGGTGGGTCATCTCGAGGTCGTTCTTTCCCTGTTCAGCAGCAGAGGGTGGGGGAAGCTCAGCACAGGCCGTTTCGGCAGCCTGGTCCTTCGCTTTTTGGACAGTCTTCCCAAACCCAATTCTCAGGACCTCAGCATGCCCAAGTGAATTCCATGACTATGGAGCAAGAGGAGGGCACGCCAGGAGGAGTGACCGCAGGTACTTGTACTGTTTTTTATTTTCCAGCACGTGTATTGTTTTATACTGGAGCATCACATTCATTTATAGCTGATGCATTTGTGGTTGAGCATGGTTTGCATACCACTATTTTGCGTGATATTGTTTCTGTTGCGACTCCTGCCGGTGCGAGCCTGTTCTCCCAAGAGATTTTGATGAGTGGCATACTTAAGTTTAGTGAGAATGTGTTGGTAGAGAACCTGATTCGATTAGTGATGTGGGATTTTGATTGTATAGTGGGAATGGACGTGTTTTCTAGTTTTAGGGCCACCATGGACTGTTTCCATGGCTTTGTGCGTTTTCAGCCCCAGTCTTGCGAGAAGTGGAACTTCTACGGTCACGATTCCCAATCAAAGATTACGTTGATCTATGCTATGGAGATGTTTGGTTTATTGTCGTTAGACAATGTCGGGTTCATAATCTATGCTTTAGATGCATCCTCGAAGTCGTGCGTAGAGCTTAGTGACATTCCCGTTGCTTGTGATTTCCCTGACGTGTTTCCGGAGAAGATTCCTGGTTTTCCTCCGAGGAGGGAGATCGACTTCGACGTTAAGTTGGTACCTGGTACAAATCCTATTTCGCAAACCCCGTATCGTTTAGCACCATCAGAGTTGAGAGAGCTGAAGGTTCAGCTTAGTGATTTGCTGGAGAAAGGTTTTATTCGACCGAGCATGTCACCGTGGGGAGCTCCTATCTTGTTTGTGAAGAAGAAGGATGGTTCGATGAGGATGTGGATTGACTTCCGGCAACTGAACAAGGCTACTGTGGAGAATAAGTACCCTTTACCGAGGATCGATGATTTGTTCGATCAGCTTCAGGGTTCAGTCATGTATTATAAAATTGATCTGTGTTCAGGATATCATCAGTTGCAGATTCGAGAGGAAGATGTCGCGAAAACTATGTTTCGTACGAGGTATGGGCATTATGAGTTTTTGGTTATGCCTTTTGGTTTGACTAATGCTCCTGCAGTTTTCATGGACTTAATGAACCGAGTCTTTAGAGAATTCATCGATCAGTTTGTGATTGTGTTTATCGATGATATTTTGGTGTACTTGAAGACTCCGATGAAGAATAAATAGAATTTGAGGTTGGTTCTCCAAACCCTACGAGACTCGCACTTGTACGCCAATTTCTCTAAATGCGAGTTTTGGTTGGATGTAGTAGTGTTTCTGGGTCATGTCATTTCGGCCAATGGACTGTCTGTTGATCCCAGTAAGGTATAGGCCGTAGTAAACTGGGAGTGTCCCAAGAACGTTTCAGAGATTCGTAGCTTTTTGGGATTGTCTAGCTATTATCGGCGCTTTATCGAAGGATTCTCTAGACTAGCTAAGCCTATGACTCAGTTGACCCAAACACAGTTTTCGGTTGCTCAAAGAGAAGCTAACTACAGCACCAGAGTTGGCTTTACCTTCAGGTTCAGGAGGTTTTGTGGTATGTTCTGATGCATCGCTTAGTGGATTGGGTTGTGTTTTGATTCAGCATGGTCGAGTCATTGCGTATGCTTCCCGTCAGTTGAAACCCCATGAGACTTGTAACGCCCCAAAATCCTTAGGACCATATTTATGCATTTCATAAATCATATGGGCCATTTTGGCAATTTTAAATATCATGTATCTGCTGAATTATTCATTCCAGCAGGTAAGATTTGCGCTACGGCTGATTTCAGCAGGTAACTCCAAGTAGCGATGCACGAGCTGATTTTAAATCGATTGAAAAATGTTTCAAGGAGGTGAAATTATTTCTTTAAAAGAAGGTTTGGTGTTTTACAAATTAAAATGATATGAGGGGAATTTTTACTAAATTTTGAAGATGTGTCATGCTTGATTTCTCAAGTAGCTTGCCACTAATCCCTTTCATATAAAAACCTGTTTTCAAAGTAAGACTTTCATCATTTGCAAAGAAAAATTTAAAGTGTTCTTCAAAGGAATTTAAGAAAGGATCGTGTGTTGCTCAAAGGGAGGATTCCTGCAGGAAATTTGCTGTTGTTGCAAAGCTTCATCAAGGCACGTAAAAGCTGATCTTTTCTACACCATTTGAAGTATATATTGTGTTTTATTGGATCTGCGTGCCTGTATGTTATAGATATATTTAAAGTTCATGTTTGAAATGATTTAGACATGATAAGGAAAGAAAAATGGGTTCGAAAATGATGTTTTGATGTTTATAATGCTTCCAGTAAGTTTTCAGAAAGTTTATGAAGTTTTATATGAACTGAGGATTCGAATTCATTCCCAAAAAAGTTATGAAGGTTCTTCTCACACTAGCTGTAATATTAGAATTAGATAACTGTGTAATTGGTAGTTGCTGGTCGAATCATTGGTATGGTTTGATAGGCAACAGCTGATGGCATCGTTGTTGTTTTGATATTACAGAGGAGGAGTTATGTACTCAGCAGCTGTATCTACTTGTTAAGATTCAGCAGCAGTGTTGTTTTAGCATTTATGAATGTTCTTCTAGTAGTTGTCATGTCGAAATTTGATGATTTT
>KV012855.1:249548-261575 GCA_001598015.1 Dorcoceras hygrometricum
ATACAAATATCAGCAGGTAGTTTTGTATTTCGTCTGCTGATCACTCTAACGACACCGTTTCACTTTATACAAAGATCAGCAGGTAGTTTTGTATTCGTCTGCTGATCACCTCAACGACATCGTTTCATTTTATATTTATTCTTGCGACTGGATTCTTGTCTTGCGACTG
Source organism: Dorcoceras hygrometricum (assembly GCA_001598015.1). NCBI lineage: Eukaryota > Viridiplantae > Streptophyta > Magnoliopsida > Lamiales > Gesneriaceae > Dorcoceras > Dorcoceras hygrometricum. The sequence continues at coordinate 249,718 of KV012855.1, forward strand.
GATTCTTATGCGTTGCGACTGGTACTGTTCATCAGCAGATGTATTTCATTTCATTATCTCAGCAGTTGATTTACTTATTTCTAAGTATTGTTCATTTCAGTAGGTATTAGTCTTGCGACTGGTACTGTTCCTTGCGACTGGCTTTCTTTCAACCAGTTCCAGTTTAGCGATACGTTTTCACAGTCGAATTCAATACTCAGTAAAGTTTGAAATGGGAAGCAAATGTTTTAAATGATGGAACCCGATGTTTTACAGAAATGTTTAAAGAAAGATTGTTAAGGAACGAAAGATGTTTTAGATTATGGCATAGATAGTTAAGGTCACCAAGGAGAAGGGTGAGCAGTTGTCTAGATGTCGACTGTCCTTTCATATGAGCTATATGCTAAAACTGATATCGGGAGTCATTTTGATCAAAGTGCAAATTGGACCACATAGAACTTATATGCCATGATCAACTGAAAATGAAATTGAAAGAAATGAGAAACTGGCTATCTTCCCCTGTTTCTGCCATTGAAATGTTTATGAAAGTGATATTGTATATTGAAGTTCCTTAACATATGCATTGTACAGATGTCTGCCTGCGTTTAATGAAATTGTTACTACTCAGATTTTACTTGCTGAGCCTTTAGGCTCACTAGCTTTTAAAATGGTGCAGGTACGACAACTGGTGGAGGATCAGCAGGTGAAACTTGAATCAGCAGATGGGTGGCGTTGTGTTTATCCAAGGCCTACGTTTTCCGTGTCATAGTTGTATTGTTTTGATTAGGTTGTGCTGTATTAAATCGGTAGCAATGGTTGTATATTTATATCGAATAGCAGCTGTTGTAAACCGCAATTGCAAAGTTATATGAAATATCCTGTTTTTCGCAAATGTTTTAGCAGTAGCGCGAAAATTTGAGTACCTGCTGATCTTCGAATTGTGTTGTGTCTTGTTTCCTTTGAGTTATAAGAGATGCAGCTTATAACAAATTATCTTTTAGCCCTTCTTTTATTCGAAAATTTTTGTTTACCCCAATTCTCGTGGCCCGTTGGGTTTCGGCGTCACAAGACTTGTTAGGCCCGGTGCGCTAATCACAGATTAAATACTCATTTAATAATAATTACACGGAAGCATTCAAAATATGGGCTAAAAAATTTCGAATTTGGGCCTGATCCAATTTATCATTCAAAATAAGTTCATAATCAAAATAAGGATTTAACTCAAAATCCAAAAGATCAACAACATACAATAAATCCAAGTATGCATCAAATACAGATCCCCAATACAAGGTAACACATCGCATACCCTGGTTCAATACATAATACATAATAACTAGGACTCAAACGGGGATCTTCCAGCTGGCGCTCCACTATGTCCAGCTAGATTTCCTGTATAACCTACAAAGGCCAATCACAGGCCTAAGCAGCCCAAAAACAGGGAAAGAAACGAGGTCAAAACTCAGTATGAAGAGCACTCATAAAACAGCAGTTCATAAAACATGCAATTTTCAAGTCATGATATTCATGAGGGTACCAAAGAATATCGGTCATCAAGGCCAACAACTCAGCTGGCAATCAAATCTCAAATGAGCCTCAAACACCACGCACAGCCAATCAGTCGATGGTAATCATCGATCCGTGATCTTCAGGTCCGTTGACCATCACAGCTCAATGGTCTTCAGGCGCGACAACTCAGCCGGCCACCACCTCGATGATAGCATTGGACTTTTCAGGCGCGACAACTCAGCTGACCGATCACAATGCTAGCTCGACTCGGGTCATCAATCAAATATCAGGCTCAATATGTATGCATGAATTCCAATCAATATCAGATCACAACATACATGATTCATACGAACATAGACCAGATAATTCACATAACAGCCAAGTAAAATCTGTTCACGTAAACACTCATTCACATCATTCAGATCACACTGGAAATATCACATTCTTATGACAAAGCTGTTTTGAAACGAACCATACTCTAGAAATTTTTTTTAAAACATGTGCGGAATACTTAAACTTAAAGTGTGGCTCGTTCCCTTTTAAAACATTTCTCATCCATAATCCAAACATAGATAAAGGAAAGGAATATTTAAAAACGTTAAAACATCCATACGGTATAAAATTAAATGAGTAAACACTGAAAGGAAACAAGTTTAAAACCAACATCCAAAACTGTATCATCTCAAAAACACAATGTTGCGGTCAAGGGGTACTGCTGCAACAGGCGCTCAGATGTCCTCACCGTCAGTCGGTGTAAACTCAGCAGGATCATCACCTGCACCATTTAAACCTAGTGAGCCTAGAGGCTCAGCATACTCTATCGTATATCATAACAAAGTGAATACTAATAAAATCGCATATGCAAGCACATACTTGTAATAAAATAACGTTAAAACATGAATTCGTGCATGATCTTAAAACATTGCTTCATACAGTTTATATAATAACATATCATATAGCATATAAGACATGACATAACGTAACATGAAAAACATATGAGTCGTATCCTGAAGTGTGACCATATTCGATTGATCATTCTATAAACCTACGTACGTGGCGGTGTGGTTCACCCGACCTCGAGTCGAGATACCTATATGTCACACCTATATGTTGCCACTTCACCACGATATCGACACGTGGATCCATAAGCTGCCACTTCACCATGATATCACACATGGATCCATAAGCTCATAAGTCGTCACTTCACCATGATTTCACACATGGATCCATAAGCTCATCATACATTCATCATAAGTTGTCACAAATCATTCAATCCATCGGGTTTTGTCTTTTAAAAGAACATGCTTTTAACATTCATAAACATTCATGATGCATGCATTTTGTAAAATTATGCAAGTTTAAAAGCTTATCCCGTTAATGTATATTTAATCATTTCCTTTAAAACATTTACGTACATAGCATACTACATATATGATTAAATATACATTTACGGGCTTTTACCTTTTTCTACTTCGGTCAAGGATTGATTCTGGGGTGTAGGACCCAGCGCTTGCTGCTTTACCAAAAGCTATAGCTGGTGGTAATGGTGCAACTCAAATCTTTTAAATCGTATAGCAACACAAGCGCCACGGTTCAATCGCTCTACCAAGCAGGGGCAATTATTGTACTCCAACAACCCCCTTCCAATAATTGCACTCCTTGCAATCAATGGGAATCGAACCCGTGACCTTGACTCTAATACCAATTGTTAGGATCAAGCGCTTACCACTAGGCCAAAAGCTATAGCTATTAGCCAATGTGCAACTTTATTTCCTTATAACGTGGCAGCACAGAGTGCACCTATTATGTGCGTTAGGGTTTGGCTGTTAGGCCCATGAGTTAGGGGAGGTGTGTGTCTAACTGCTGGTGCTATCTCAATTCCCTTAGAGATCAGTATTACTCTTCCCCTACCTCCGGCCCTATCCCGAGCAGAGATAGTATTACCCGTTAAGATCTGGAATCACACTTTTACAGCCCACATGGCCAACCAGATCAAACGGCACAACGTCAGCAGCTTGACGTACGAGAACTTCCCAGGAGGTCACCCATCCAAGTATTGTTCTCACCCTTGCATGCTTAACTCAACAATCCCCTCCCAACCAGATCAAACGGCACAACGTCAGCAGCTTGACGTACGAGAACTTCCCAGGAGGTCACCCATCCAAGTATTGTTCTCACCCTTGCATGCTTAACTCAACAATCCCCTCCCCCCCCGAATAAGTATAGAAAATGCTTCTTGGGAGACTCGAACCCCTGACCTCGCTTTGATATCAATTGTAGGACCGAGCTCTTTCCGCTTTACCAAAAGCTATAGCTGGTGGTAACGGTGCAACTCCAATCTTTTAAACCGTATAGCAACACAAGCGCCACGGTTCGATCGCTCTACCAAGCAGGGGCAATTATTGCACTCCAACACGGGGACTGTCTCACTACTTCTAGACTAATCATCGCTCTTAACTCAGACGATGAAACGAATGTTCACCCCCTTTTTACAATTTTTGCCTATTTTCTTTAAATTTTGACTTTATAAATCAACGCTAAATTTTGACTAACTAAAATCAATTTTGACACCTTAAAATAAATTTTGGCTTATTAAACTCGATTTTGACTTTTAAATCAATTTTGACCCTAAAAGCCGATTTTGACCAAATTAAAATCCCAAAAATCAATTTTGACTTCATTAAAATTTCAAATGCCCAAATTTTGACTAAAAAATTAAAAATAAGCATAACTTTAATTATTTAAAAGTTTGATTTAATTTTAAAACATCTGGCTATTTTTTTTAAAATTGGACATTTGACATAAAAATAGAATAACAGGTCCGTAATTAAAATAACTTGGACCAACTTTAACGTATTTTGACTCGAGACTTGGCTAATAGACCCGGTCCAACCGAACCAACCAAACCAGTTCAATTGAACCAAACCAACCGCCAAAAACCCTACTCCCATGCAATGTTCACCGCGACGCCGCCGCGACCAGCCGCCACAAAAACACGTCGACCTCTCTGCTCCGACCACCCTGGCTGGAGCCCCGTCGGCTGGACCACCCCCAAGTCCATTCGGTCTCATAGGTACCAACCACGACCCAAACCATGCACCACACCTCACGAACGACGCACCTGAATCGGGCAGCCCACCCACGGCGTGTGATACCATGCGGACGGACGTCAAGTACCGATCCAGCCATGATCTAGCCAACTTATAATCACCTATGGACCACCATGAACCTCCTAGGACCCTCACTCATCGATCTAGCCATGAGCCATGACCCCTGGACCTTTCACAAACCAAAACAACATGAGATAAAGTCGAGAAATGTGAAAGCACTTTCGTGTCATGCATGAAACTTGAACAAGGAGATATAGATCTGGATAAAACACATTCAATTCACACCAATTTTCATGAAAAAAGTCTAATATATTTTAAATGGTGAGAAAAGAAGTTGATATCACATGCCTGGTTTGGTTGGAGTAGAGTTTTGCGAGTTACAGACGTTGTAGACGCGAGATCAGGGCACCACCGGATTTGGATCTCCAAGCTTCACCAAGAATGGAGGAATTTCGAATTTTTGTGTTGGAGGGGTAGGGGAGGACGGCTGGTTGATGTATTAGCGTTGCTAGGTTTGATTAAACTTGGTGTTTAGAAAATGGTTGAGACAGTATTGACCCCTATGATTTAATTAAGTGAAGGAGACTGAAAAAGACATGCTAGCCCCTCCTTTTAATTAAAAAAGTAACTAAAACTCTATCTTGACTTTAAAGATGAAATATTTTCGAAATCAAGGCCTCCTAATATTTTAAAACACCTTAAAACTCAATATACCAGCCCGTTTAGGCGAAAAACGGGTTTCCCTCCAAAATAATCATAAAAACTCAAAGTTTCATAAATTGTTGCTTAAAATAAAATAATTTCATTCTTAAAAATCTCATAACTTAAAATCTCAAATTAGTTTCATTTCGATCGGCCCTAATCTCGTCCACGCGTCTGTAACTCAAGCAGGCTGAAAAATAACACATGCATACCATGCAACATAAAATCATAAATAAATCGTATAAATTGACATGTAATCATCTAAAAAATATTTTCCCCCTATTCATGCAATCATTTCTACGTAGTCAGGAATTTATTGGCGTTACAACTCTCCCCCTTATAGGAATTTCGTCCCCGAAATTTAGTACGTACCAAATAACTCCGGGTAGCACGTTCGCATATCGGCCTCAGTCTCCTAGGTAGTTTCATCCTCTGAGTGATTCTGCCATCGGACCTTGACCATCGGAATACTCCATGCCCTCAGCCTGCGCTCCTCCCTAGCTAGAATCTTCACAGGTCGCTCCTCAAAAGATAAATCTGGCACCAACTGGAGCGGCTCGAAATCCGACACAAGAGACGGATTCGGAACATACTTCCGCAGCATCAATATGTTGGCATACGGTGGCGGATCCGGATCCCACTTCCCGGGGGCGCAGCGGAAATCAAAATAGCCCCGGAAAGCGTTCAATACATCAATATAAATCTACAAACATACATAGGGTGTTCATAGATTTGTTACCTTGCTGGCGTCTAGGCGCCTGGCTCCAACCAGAAATCACAAGGAAAATCTGGCTCTTCTCGGTAGGCGGCGATAGATCCTCCAATCAGGTCCACGACCGGAATTAATCTTCCTCCGTCAATCTGCACTAGAAGACTTGATGGATTTTATCACGGACGGAATCTCCTCAGCACGACGATCGGAGCAAGTCCGATCACGAGGAGGCGGCGCGTGGAGGCGCGCACGGCGGCCGGCGCGTGGTGGCGCGGAGGGTGGCGCGTGGCCGTGAGGGAGGAGAGGTGGAGGGGCGGCCGAGACTTAGGTCTTGGAGGCTAGTGTTAGTTGTTATGTTGTGTATTAATTAAGTCCTAACCAACTTAATTAATAAAGATGGTAGATGGGCTTGAACCGACCCAATGGACTTGGGTCAAACTCAGGTCCATATGAACATTAGGCTCGTTTAATTCACCACGGTTTCATCATAACTCCGATCGACGATCAGATCGGACCGATCGACGATCAGATCGGACCGATCGACTCAGTTTCCAAAACTGAACGTTATGATGTGAAAAACAATTTTTCAGATTACCTAGTCCAAAATGACAGTTTTGCCCCTCAACAGTGGGAAATCGCAATTTGACCCCTGTTGACTTTTAGGAAGTCGCACTCCCTAAAATCCTCTTCCTATGCTCAACAAATTGAGCTCAGTTTCCGTGTGGGAATCATGAATCCAGTACTTGTGTGACCCTCAATGGTTCAGGGATACAGCTAGCCGTGGGCCCACAACCATTGTGGCTCCGAAATCACAATTTCGGACTTGCCCAACGGATCATGGTAAAAGCGCCTAGCAACATCGCCCCATGATCCACTAGGTATCACTGATAGTGCCTGCAAGAACCAGTTGGTCATGGTTAGCGTACAGTACGGTAATTTCAATACATATATCCCGATCAGATCAACGACCATTGGTAAATCGAGAGTCGCTAGAGATCCGATAGCTATGCAAACATCTTGGAGATCGAATAGTGACATCGCGAGTGTAACTAGGTAAACCCATTTACCTAAAACACATCCAGTACTCTGGCCAGATATTTATACACTATTATCCCCTCAGATAGCATAGGATATCCACGCATGAGAGCTAGCGGTGAATCCTCGACAATGAAGCATCGACTCCTACATGCATCGGGACCTCACCCAATCCCGCCGCCTAATGACCCCAAATGAGTCGACAAACGGGTCAAAGTGAGACGCCTATCATGTAGAGTCTCAATGACGTTTCGAGTAGTGAGGACTAATCAGTACAACCAAGACCTCGGACTTATCCACTCGACAAATGGTAACACTTGGAAAGTCCGAACGAGGGTAGTTCGATAGATCACCAGGTCACTATCCATCTGCATGCTCAGAACATCACAATGTTCCCTACCAATGAAACATGGTACTTCACATCGCAGATGCTAGTCTCAAGCTCGGGTGGCCTTATCCTCATTTTTACGGCCCAATCGACTAGGAACGAATTCAGAATACACAGTGACTATTAGATGTGTTTCATGATAGTCGTCATACCCACTATCACATCTAACATACACTATGGTGCATTCAAGGTCTTTATCCAACACAATTGTTAACATTATAAAGCATAATGAAAATAAAGAACGCCATAAAGAAATGCGAATATCATATATAAAGACTGTCGTATACAAGAGTCTATAAAACCCACACGCCACAATTTGGCTAGTTGGGCATCTACTCTAACAATCTCCCACTTGCCCTATAGCCAACTACTCATCAGACGCAGTCCCATTGTTTTGTGATGTTTTTCAAACAACGGTCCTGGAAAGGGCTTCGTAAGTGGATCAGCAATGTTGTCCACGGAGGCGACTCTCTCAACTGCTATGTCACCTCTAGCCACAATATCCCGGATTATGTGGTATTTCCTCATTATATGTTTGGATCTTTGGTGAGACCTAGGCTCCTTTGCTTGCGCAACGGCACCCGTGTTGTCGCAGTACACCGGGACTGGACCAACTCCATCAGGAATGACGCCCAACTCTTGGACGAAATTCCTTATCCAAACCGCCTCCTTAGAAGCAGCTGATGTTGTGATGTACTCAGCCTCAGTGGTTGAATCCACGATGGTGTCTTGCTTGGAACTCTTCCAAGAGACAGCACCACCATTGAGCATGAATACAAATCCAGAGGTAGACTTCGAATCATCCACGTCACACTGGAAGCTAGAATCAGTAAAGCCTTCCAGTTTTAGTTCACCACCCCCATAAACCATGAACATATTCTTAGTCTTTCGCAAGTACTTAAGAATATCCTTCACAGCCTTCCAATGCAATTGGCCGGGGTTGGCCTGGTAGCGGCTCCTGACACTCAGAGCATATGCAACATCCGGTCTAGTTGAGATCATGCCATACATAATACTACATATTGCCAAGGCATATGGCATATGGCACACGTGTCATACTCTCTATCTCCTCATCAGTCTTCAGACACATAGACTTAGATAGAGTCACCCCGTGGCACATAGGTAGGTGTCCTCTCTTGGACTCTTCCATAGAGAACCTCATAAGTATGGTATCGATGTAGGTAGCTTGGGTGAGTCCGAGCATCCTTTTCGATCTATCCCGATAGATCTGTATTCCAAGAATATAGGATGCTTCACCCATGTCCTTCATCAAAAATCTACTAGACAACCAGACTTTAGTTGACTGCAGCATTCCTATATCATTCCCAATGAGTAGAATGTCATCAACATAAAGTACGAGGAATGTCACAACGCTTTTAACTACCTTCTTATAAACACATGGCTCCTCGAGATTCTTGATGAAACCAAATTCCTTAATTGTTTCATCGAATCTCAGGTTCCAACTCCTTGATGCTTGTTTGAGACCGTAGATTGATCTCTGAAGTTTGCATACCTTATGCTCACTTCCCACAGATGTGAAACCCTCAGGCTGCATCATATAGATCTCTTCCTTAATGTTTTCATTAAGGAACGCAGTTTTCACATCCATTTGCCATATCTCATAGTCGTACCATGCGGCAATGGCCAGTAAGATTCTAATCGACTTGAACATTGCTACCGGTGAGAAGGTTTCATCATAGTAAACACCTTGCCTTTGAGTGTAACCTTTCGCGACCAGTCGTGCTTTGTAGGTCATTACCTTACCATCAGACCCATGTTTCCTCTTTTATACCCATTTACACCCAATAGGAACAATTCCTTCGGGAGGATTAACAAGAGTCCAAACTTGGTCAGCATGCATTGAGTCAATCTCAGACTGCATTGCATCAAGCCATAAATTAGAATCAGCATCGGAAATCGCCTCCTTGAAAGTTCTTGGATCATATCCAACAACTTGATAACCTAGATCATCTTCAAGGAGAAAACCATATCTCTCAGGAGCCCTAGGAACCCTTTCGGATCTCCTAGGTGCGACCATTTCTGGTACTGGCTCTGGAGGTGTAGGAGATTCACTTGGTACTTCAATTGGTTCTCGAACCTCTTCGAGTTCTACTATTTTGCCCTTTCTATCAAGTAAAAATTCCCTTTCCATAAAGGTGGCATTCTAAGAAACAAACACTTTTGTTTCACTTGGATAGTAGAAGTAGTATCCAATGGAATTCTTTGGATACCCAATGAAGTAGCATAAGATGGATCTCGTATCCAGCTTATCTCCCACTGTCTGCTTCACGTAAGCAGGACATCCCCAAATCCTCATGAATGAGTATTTGGGTGGTTTGCCCATCCATATCTCATATGGAGTCTTATCCACTGCCTTGGTGTGGACATTGTTCAACAAAATTACCGCCGTTTCGAGCGCATAGCCCCAAAACGAGGTAGGAAGCTCAGTGAAGCTCATCATAGATCGAACCATGTCCATCAAGGTCCAATTACGACGCTCCGCTACACCATTGAGCTGTGGTGTGGCCAGAGGGGTCCACTGCGAGATAATCTCATTCTCTTTCAGATAGTCTTAAAATTCAGCACTTAAGTATTCACCACCTCGATCGGATCGAAGTGCTTTAATACTTTTGCCTAGCTGATTTTCTACTTCAGCCTTGAATTTTTTGAACCTTTCAAATGATTCAGACTTGTGCTTCATTAAGTACAAGTACCCATACCTAGAGTAATCATCGGTAAAGGTGATAAAGTATGTGTGACCGTACTTAGTACCAATGCTAAGTGGGCCACACCATCAGTATGGATCAAATCCAATAGGCCTTGAGCACGTTCAGGCTTGCCCTTGAAGGGTTGTATAGTCATCTTTCCCTTGAGACAAGACTCACAAGTCGGTATGGAGTTAATGTCTGACAAATCAAACATGTCACTCCTAACTAACTTGTTCATCCTGCTAAGAGAAATATGACCTAGCCTAGCGTGCCAAAGTTGTGCTGGGTTCAAGGTATCGTGTTTCCATTTGATAGTTGTTGTATGTATTGACATCGCGAGTTGGAACGTCTTTTAATTTTAAGGTGTATAAATCGTTTCCGCGTTCCCCAATTCCAATTATACATTCATTCTTGTAAATATTGCAAATCGAATTAGCAAACATACAAGAATATCCATCACTATCAAACATAGAAACAGAAATAATGTTCTTTATTAATTCGGGAACAAACAAAACGTTTCTCAATAAAAACTTAAAATCAGAAGACAGAAATAAATAAACATCTCCTATAGCTACTGCAGCAACTCTTGCTCCATTGCTAAGCCTCAAGTGGGTCTCACCCTCTCTAAGACGTCGGCTTCTTATCATCACCTGCAAATTATTGAAGATATGAGATCCACATCCGGTATCAAGTACCCAAGAAGTCGAATTAAGAGACATATTTATTTCGATATAGAATATACCTTTTGCAGTTCGCAACTGCTCGAGGTACTCCTTGCAGTTCCTCCTCCAATGCCCAGGCTTGTGGCAGTGGTGGCAAACATCCTCGGACTTGTTTGGCTTGGAAGCCTTTGCCTTGGGCTTCTTGGTGGGCTTTTCCTCCTTCGCAGGGGCAGAACGCTTCTTACCCATGCGTCTGGGCCCCTTCTTCGCAGAGGAAGAAGAGCCCATAAGGAGGACGAGCTTGTCCTTCTTTATGGTTCCCTCAAACACGACCAGCATGTTAACCACCTCTTCGAGGGTGGCTGCCAGCTTGTTCATGTTGAAGTTGACCACAAAGGGGTCGAATGCAGCGGGTAGTGAGAGGAGAAGTACAACCACAGACAACTCATGTGGAAGTGTGATATCAAGGCCCGCCAGATTTTCAACGAGCCCAATCATACGAACCCCATGCTCGCGGACCGAAGTCCCATCGCGCATGCGGCTCGTCATAAGCTCCTTGACAATGGTGAACCTCTCATGTCGAGAGTTCTCCCCATATAGTTCCTTGAGATGAAAGAGTATGTCAGCAGCATACTTCGTCTTCTCAAAGCGACGTTGCATTTCGTTGGACATCGATGCCATCACATAGCATCGAGTCTTAAGCTCGTCGTCCCACCATTGTATAAGCGTAACCAACTCCTCAGGGCTGATATCGGCAGGGGCTTCCATTGGAGGGCTCTTCTCTATCGTATAAAAAAGTTTCTCCGAAGCCAACACAATGTTGAGGTTTCGAAGTCAGTCGTGGTAGTTCAGACCGGTGAACTTGTTGCTATCCAGTATAGCAGCGAGTGGGTTTTTCATCGAAGACATTTTGTAAGCAGTAATACTGAAAAGAAAACAGACATGCATCACTAACTATATAAGAAAATCGCTAAGACATAAAACATTGTCATTTAGTTTTATGAATTACTCTCCCACTATTTTAACGATTTCACCACCCTCTAATGAAATCGGGAA
>KV012855.1:262105-289615 GCA_001598015.1 Dorcoceras hygrometricum
ATCTTGATATTAGTTTTAAATCGTATTTAAAACGAGGGATTTTATTTTTGAAAATTTGGTCTCATGCAATTTTAAATCATAATTTAAAACATGCGGATTCAACTAACATATATCAAATATATATAACTTTGGGATGATCGATCACGAGAGCTATGCGGTCCGTGGTTTCCAGTCACGGACCTGGGTCCAGTCCTAGGTGAAATGCAATATGCAATGCAATCCTATTACAATTGCTTCCGCTTTTACAGATCTTCGGTCTTTAATATCTTTGATCGTCATGTCCACCGTCTTCACATTGTCCTCCCACTAAATCTAGTAATTTACATTTAAATTTCCATGACAAGTAAGGGATACAATTTTAAGGGGTGGGAACGGGCCACAAACAGGCCCACTTTAAATGATAATCAACAATATTAAATACAACCGAAATCGCAAAACTTAAAGCATACACCTAATATATTGGGCACGGCTCTCGATCATTCCAAACATGCAATCAATCTAATTAATATGCATAAATTTAAATAATCAAATTATTTACGCACAAAATCATATTTTAATTATAAAATCGCATTTTGTCGATAAAATCATATTTTAATCAGCAAGATCATATTTTAATTATAAAATCATATTTCATAACTAAAATCATATTTTGCAATTTTAATTGCATTAAATTGGGCTTAAAACAAATTTAGGCCCAAAAATCTCAAAATTTCGAAATCGACCAAAATCGGCCCAATATCGAATATTGGCCCAAAAACTTCATGGGCAGCCCGGGACAGGCCCGAACAAAATTCAGAAGTCAAAGCAGGTCGCAACCCGCTGCTGGAAAACGTCGTGCGGCGGCCGCATGACGGCGGCCGCCGGCACCATTTAGCGCGTGGCACAAGGCCGCGCGCAACCGCGACATGCGCGGCGCATGGTGGCGTTCCGCCCAGCATTATGCGCAAGACAGCGGCGCATCAAGCATGCAATGGCCGGCCGCTGTCTCGCACCTTCGTCGTGTAACCAAGCGTGGCCAGTGCGCTGGCTATCGCGCGCGACACGCGATGTTGCGCGCGCACATGCGCGCACGACAGCAGGTGGTTGTCGAAGCCCACGGCAGCGGCCGGCGGCTAGCACAAAAAATTTTTTTTTTGTTCTACAATTCTGAAATTCGAGATCTAGATGCAATTCAGGCAATAATATGTATTGAAGGATCCGAGCCTGAGCTCTGATACCACTGTTGGCATACGATGGCGGATCCGGATCCCACTTCCCGGGGGCGCAGCGGAAATCAAAAATAGCCCCGGAAAGCGTTCAATACATCAATATAAATCTACAAACATACATAGGATGTTCATAGATTTGTTACCTTTGCTGGCGTCTAGGCGCCTGGCTCCAACCAGAAATTCACAGGGAAAATCTGGCTCTTCTCGGTAGGCGGCGGTAGATCCTCCAATCAGGTCCATGACCGGAATCAATCTTCCTCCGTCAATCTGCACTAGAAGACTTGACGGATTTTATCATGGACGGAATCTCCTCAGCACGACGATCGGAGCAAGTCCGATCACGGGGCGGCGGCGCGTGGTGGCGCGGACGGTGGTGCGTGGCCGTGAGGGAGGAGAGGTGGAGGGGCGGCCGAGACTTAGGTCTTGGAGGCTAGTGTTAGTTGTTATGTTGTGTATTAATTAATCCCTAACCAACTTAATTAATAAAGATGGTAGATGGGCTTGAACCGGCCCAATGGACTTGGGTCAAACCCAGGTCCATATGAACATTAGGCTCGTTTAATTCACCACGGTTTCATCATAACTCCGATCGACGATCAGATTGGACCAATCGACTCAATTTCCAAAACTGAACGTTATGATGTGAAAACAATTTTTCAGATTACCTAGTCCAAAATGACAGTTTTGCCCCTCAACAGTGGGAAATCGTAATTTGACCCCTGTTGACTTTTAGGAAGTCGCACTCCCTAAAATCCTCTTCCTATGCTCGACAAATTGAGCTCAGTTTCCGTGTGGGAATCATGAATCCAGTACTTGTGTGACCCTCAATGGTTCAGGGATACAGCTAGCCGTGGGCCCACAACCATTGTGGCTCCGAAATCACAATTTCGGACTTGCAGGGATACAGCTAGCCGTGGGCCCACAACCATTGTGGCTCCGAAATCACAATTTCGGACTTGCCCAACGGATCATGGTAAAAGCGCCTAGCAACATCGCCCCATGATCCACTAGGTATCACTGATAGTGCCTGCAAGAACCAGTTGGTCATGGTTAGCGTACAGTACGGTCCTTTCAACACATATATCCCGATCAGATCAACGACCATTGGTAAATCGAGAGTCGCTAGAGATCCGATAGCTATGCATACATCTTGGAGATCGAATAGTGACATAGCGAGTGTAACTGGGTAAACCCATTTACCTAAAACACATCCAGTACTCTGGCCAGAGATTTATACACTATTATCCCCTCAGATAGCATAGGATATCCACGCATGAGAGCGAGCGGTGAATCCTCGACAACGAAGCATCGACTCCTACATGCATCGGGACCTCACCCAATCCCGCCGCCTAATGACCCAAAGTGAGTCAGCAAACGGGTCAAAGTGAGACGCCTATCATGTAGAGTCTCAATGACGTTTCGAGTAGTGAGGACTAATCAGTACAACCAAGACCTCGGACTTATCCACTCGACAAATGGTAATCACTTGGAAAGTCCGAACGAGGGTAGTTCGATAGATCACCAGGTCACTATCCATCTGCATGCTCAGAACATCACAATGTTCCCTACCAATGAAACATGGTACTTCACATCGCAGATGCTAGTCTCAAGCTCGGGCGGCCTTATCCTCATTTTGACGGCCCAATCGACTAGGAACGAATTCAGAATACACAGTTACTATTAGATGTGTTTCATGATAGCCGTCAAACCCACTATCACATCTAACATATACTATGGTGTATTCTAGGTCTTTATCCAACACAATTTTTAACATTATAAAGCATAATGAAAATAAAGAACGCCATAAAGAAATGCGAATATCATATATAAAGATTGTCGTATACAAGAGTCTATAAAACCCACACGCCACAATTTGGCTAGTTGGGCATCTACTCTAACACAAGATGTGGAAGACATTATGCACTGCTGATAAGCTAGGTGGTAACGCTACTCGGTAAGCCAGAGTACCAACCCTCTCCAGAATCTCGAACGGCCCAATAAACCTCGGGCTAAGCTTGCCTCTCCGGCCAAAGCGCATCACGCCATTCATGGGCGATATCCTCAAAAACACATGATCTCCCACAAAAAGCTCCAGATCTCGTCGTCTCTAATCTACGTAACTCTTCTGACGACTCTGGGCTGTCCTCATCCAATCCTGAATCCTCGTCACAATGTCTGCCGTCTGCTGTACTAACTCCGGCCCAGTAAGCACTCTCTCACCAACCTCTTCTCAGTGTATGGGTGATCTGCATATCCTCCCGTACAGCGCCTCATACGGAGCCATCCCAATCGACGCCTGAAAGCTGTTGTTGTACATGAACTCTACCAGCGGCAATCTCGAGTCCCACGTACCCTGAAATCAATCACACAAGCTCTCAGCAAATCCTCCAAAATCTGAATGACCCTCTCTGACTGCCCATCTGTCTCCGGATGAAATGCAGTGCTGAACGACAATCCAGTCCCCAAGGCGGCATGCAAACTCCTCCAGAACGCAGATGCAAATATGGTGTCTCTGTCCGACACTATCGAGACTGTTATGCCATGCAGTATGACCACCTCGCGGATAAAGATCTGTATACTGCATCAGGGTGAAAGTAGTATTCAGCGGTAAGAGATGTGCTGACTTGGTGAGTCTGTCCACAATCACCCATATAGCCGTGAACCCTCTGGGACTCCTAGGCAATCCAACCACGAAATCCATCGTAATATGCTCCCACTTCAACTCCAGAATGGGAAGTGGCTGCAACAACCCTGCCGGTAACTGATGCTCTGGCTTGACCTGCTGACAAGTCAAGCACTCAGACACGAATCTCCCAATGTCTTTCTTCATCCCTGGACACCAGTACAAAGTGTGCAAATCTCTGTACATCTTCGTACTCTCTGGGTGGATAGAGTACGTCGATGCATGAGCCTCAGATAAGATCTCGGCTCTCAAGTGTCCAGTGCTCGGCACCCACATACGGCCTCTGAAATGGACTATCCCATCCTCAACAGTATATGACCTCGTCCTCTGTCCTCATCACGCTGCCTCCACTGCTGTAACTGCTCATCGGAGGCCTGCCCCTCTCTGATCCGCTCTCGAAGAGTCGGCTGAATAGTGAGTGCTTCTAAACTTGGCGCACAGCCTCCTGAATATAACTCTAGGCCGAATCTCTGAATCTCAGCCTGTAGTGGCCTCTCAAATGACAAACACGCCACTACTTCAGTCTTTCGGCTCAAAGCGTCTGCCACTAAATTAGCTTTACCCGGATGGTAGCTAATGTCACAGTCATAGTCCTTTACCAACTCTAACCATCTGCACTGCCTCATGTTCAGCTCGTTCTGGGTGAAGAAGTACTTGAGGATCTTGTGGTCGGTGAATATCTAACACTTCTCGTCGTATAAATAGTGCGTCCAAATCTTCAGCGCAAACACTACTGCTGCAAGCTCCAAATCGTGCGTCGGATAATTCTGCTCATAACTCTTTAGCTGTCTAGACGCATATGCAATAACCTTACCACCCTGCATCAGAACTGCACCCAAGCCTCTCAGAGAATCATCTGTATAAACCACAAACTCCTCGTGTCCACTGGCATAGCTAACACTGGTGCTGAAGTAAAGGCCTCCTTCAGCTGATCAAAGCTCCTCTGACAATCGGGACTCCACACATACTTTGCATTCTTCTTGGTCAAGGCTGTCAAGAGCACTGAGATAGAAGAGAAGCCCTTGATAAACTTGTGATAATAACCTGCCAATTTCAAGAAACAGCGAATCTCCACTGCATTCCTTGGAATCCCCCAGTTCTGCACTGCCTCCACCTTCGATGGGTCAACTGAAATCTCATCTCTCGACACAATATGACCCAAGAATGCCACCTGCTCCAGCCAAAACTTGCACTTGATGGACTTGGCATACAATCTATGCTCCCTCAAAGTATGCAAAGACGTCTGCAAGTGCTTCCTATGATCCTCCAAGCTCCTCGAATAGACCAGGATGTCGTCGATGAAAACTATAATGAACTGGTCTAGATACTGCCTAATACCCTGTTCATCAGATCCATGAAAATCGCTGGGGCATTCGTCAGGCCAAACGGCATCACCAATAACTCGTAGTGGTCGTAGCGTGTCCTAAAAGTAGTCTTGGACACGTCCTCCTCTCTTACTCGCAGCTGATCATAGCCAGATCTCAAATCAATCTTCGAGAACACCGAAGCTCCCTGCAACTGATCGAATAAATCCTCAATCCTCGGGAGTGGATACTTATTCTTCACTGTGTCTCTGTTCAGCTCCCGGTAATCGATGCACAATCTCATGCTGCCATCCTTCTTCTTCACAAAAAACACTGGCGCGCCCCAAGGGGAAAAACTAGGGCGAATGAACCCCTTATCGAGCAACTCCTAAATCTGCTCCTTAAGCTCCTTCATCTTGGTAGGAGCTAATCGATAAGGTTCTTTAGAGATAGGCACTGTCCCTAAAATCAGCTCAATAGAAAACTCAACCTCTTGCTCCGGTGGAACTCCCACTACATCATCAGGGAAGACATCTGCAAAATCTCTGACTACCTCCACATCAGATAGTGAAGGGCCAGCTGAATCTCCAGAAGCGGTAACGCTGGCCATGACATCTGTGCTCAACTAGCTTCCTGGCCTGAAGAAAGGATATAAATCTGGGCTTCCGCGGCCTCTTAGCTGCCTCAAATAAGAAAGCCTCCTGCCCTGGCGGTCTGATAGACACTGTCCTCTGCTGAAAGTCAATCACTGCTCCGAACTCTGTCAGCGAATCCATGCCTAGGATGAGGTCGAATCATGTCATCTACAAAACGACCAAATCTACTCTGACCGCGTGATCCTGAAACATCATCGTCAAACCCTGCACGACACTGGTCGTCGTCAACTCCTCTCCTGATGGAACCGTCACGGCGAGAGCTATCCCCATGCTCTCCAGAACAATACCCATCCTCTGTGTGAATGCACTCGAAATAAATGAGTGGGTCGCCCCTGAGTCTAGCAAAGAGAGTGTGTGACACCCAGCACATGAATCTCGCCTGAAACAGAAAAGTCACACAGGTACGCGTTTACGGTCATACTAAATCTCAAAAAGGCAGATTAGATACCTACAACAGTTCTAAGTTCTCTAGCCCTATCCTTCAAGGTTCTCAAGGCAAGTCCTAGAAGCCCAAAAGTTCTCACTTACGTTTACCTAGCAACTAAGGCAAAAAGTTTCCTAGCAATGCTCCACCTAGCATGCAATTCCAAAACACCCCGATAGCAACATAACAAGGCACGGAAATCTAAAACGGAATACCTGTGAGTAAAGTCGTGTCGGGATCTGCAGCCTCTGCCTGCATCACAAAAACACGACCAGTATACCGCACCTTCTGTGGGCAATTCATAGCGATATTCCCCAGCTCCTTGTAGTGGAAACATCGGCCTGAACCCGCCATGCACTGCCCTGGATGACTCTTCTGGCACGTCGGGCATGTCTGGAACCCTCCAGGTCTAGGGGCAGTAGTCCCCTGCTGCTGAGGTCTCTGATAGCCCTGAGGCCTCTGCTGGCCCTGAGGCCTATGCTTCTGCTGGCCCTGCTGAGATGGGACCTTAGAAGGCCCCTGAAAAGGTCTCTTCGCTGGTGGCTGCGAAGACTGGCCCCTGACGGGCTGCTGCATCTGACGCTTCCTCTGGTAGTCATCCATCATGTCCTTCCGGCCTCTCTCAGAGCGGTAATCCCTGTTCACTGCCGCCATATAATTCTCCACGTCCGCCATGTTGACATCGTGGCGGATGTCGGGTCGCAATCCATCAGTAAACTGCCGCAGCTTCTCGCTCTCCACTGTAGCAATCGAGGGCACAAAGGTACACCCCCGCTCAAACTGTCTAACATACTCAGCAACATACTTGTCCCTGACGGAGACTCATAAACTCCAGAATAAGCTGGCTCCGGGCATCCACAGTAAAATACTTCTCGAAGATGACTTTCTTGAACTCCTCCCATGTCAGGCTCTCCAGAAATAACCCAACCACTGCACCCTTCCACCACAGAGCGGCATCTCCCTTCAGCATGAAAATAGCACAACGGATCTTGTCGGTGTTCGCTAGACCCATATAATCATAGATATTCTCCATGGATCGGATCCAGTCCTCAGCAAACAGTGGATCTGTGGTACCAGCAAACTCCTTAGGTCCCTGCTTGCGGAACCTCTCAGCAACGTCCTCCACATGCGACTTCCCGGGTCGCTCTGATTGACGCTCCAACAGTCTGGTAATCCTAGCTAGCATTTCCACACTACCTCTCTCATATGGAGTCAACTGAGGTGGTGGGGGAGGAGGACGAGGTGTAGCATCATCCTGCTGAGACCTATCACGTCGGGAAGGCATTGTTCTGATACACCAAAATCTTATCACGTAAATCTAAGTGCATGAATAAGCGTCTAGTTTTAAAACTCTAAGGCCAAAAATTCATACGTAACCAAAACACATGCAACATGCAATCATAAACATAAATCATAAAACAGAAAAACTCACAGACTGGTAGTGCGACTTCTGAGCTCCACGCAGCAGCCTAGTACCCCACCAGAACCACCACTCTGATACCATCTGAAACGAACCAGACTCTTGAAATGTTTTTTTAAAACATGTGCGGAATACTTAAACTTAAAATGTGGCTCGTTCCCTTTTAAAACATTTCTCATCCATACTCCAAACATAGATAAAATAAAGGAATATTTAAAAATGTTAAAACATCCATACGTATAAAATCAACTGAGTAAAACAATGAAATGAAACAAGTTTAAAACCAACATCCAAAACTATATCATCTAAAAAACACAACGCTGTGGTCAAGGGGTACTGCTGCAACAGGCGCTCAGATGTCCTCGCCGCCAGTCGATGTAAACTCAGCAGGATCATCACCTGCACCATTTAAACGTAGTGAGCCTAGAGGCTCAGCATGCTCTATTGTATATCATAACAAAGTAAATACTAATAAAATCGCATGCAAGCACATACTTGTAATAAAATAACGTTAAAACATGAATGCGTGCATGATCTTAAAACATTGCTTCATACATTTCATATCATAACATTTCATATAGCATATAATACATGACATAACGTAACATGAGAAAAAAAATGAGTCGTATCCTGAAGTGTGACCATAGTCGATTGATCAATCTATAAACCAACCTACGTGGCGGTGTGGTTCACCCGACCTCGAGCCGGGATCCCTATATGTCACACCTATATGTTGCCAATTCACCACGATATCGACACGTGGATCCATAAGCTGCCACTTCTCCATGACATCACACATGGATCCATAAGCTCATAAGTCGCCACTTCACCATGATATCACACATGGATCCATAAGCTCATCATACATTCATCATAAGTGTCACAAATCATTCAATCCCTCGGGTTTTGTCGTTTACAAGAACATGCCTTTAACATTCATAAAACATTCATGATGCATGCATTTCTTAAAATAATGCAAGTTTAAAAGCTTAGCCCGTTAATGTATGTTTAATCCTTTCCTATAAAACATTTACGTACATACCATACTACATATATGATTAAATATACATTTACGGGCTTCTAGCTTTTTCTACTTCGGTCAAGGATTGATTCCGGGGCCTGGCTCACTACTTCAAGACTAATCATCGCTCTTAACTCAGACGATGAAACGAATGTTCACCCTTTTTTACAATTTTTTCCTATTTTCCTTAAATTTTGACTTTATAAATGAAGGCTAAATTTTGACTAAATTAAAATCAAATTTTACTCCTTAAAATCAATTTTGGCTAATTAAACTCGATTTTGATTTTTAAAATCAATTTAAATCAATTTTGACCCCAAAAGACGATTTTGACCAAAAGATCGATTTTGACCAAATTAAAATCCCAAAAATCGATTTTGACTTAACAAAAATTCCAAAGGCCCCCATTTTGACTAAAAACTTAAAAATAAGCATAACTTTATTTATTTTAAAAGTTTGACTTAATTTTAAAACATCTCGATATTTTCTTTAAAATTGGACATTTGACTTAAAATAAAATAACAGGTCCGTAATTAAAATAACATGGACCAACTTTAACGTATTTTGACTCGAGACTCGGCTAATCAACCCGGTCAAACCAACCCAACCCAACCGGTTCAATTGAACCGAACCAACCGCCAAAAACCCTACTCCCTGCAATGTTCACCTCGACGCCGCTGCGACCAGCCGCCACAAACACATGTCGAACTCTCTGCTCCGGCCACCCTGGCCAGAGCCCCAACGGCTGGACCACCCCAGGTCTAGCCGGTCCCATAGGAACCAACCACGGCCCCAACCATGCACCACACCTCACGAACGATGCACCTGAATCAGGAATCCCACCCACGGCGTGTGATACCGTGCGGCCGCACGTCAAGTCCCGATTTAGCCATGATCTAGCCAAATTATCATCACATATGAACCACCATGAACCTCATAGGACCCTCACTCATCGATCTAGCCATGATCCATGACCGCTGGACCTTTCACAAAGCGAAACAACATGAGATAAAGTCGAGAAACGTGAAAGCACTTTCGTGTCATGCATGAAACTTGAACAAGGAGATATAAATCTGGATAAAACACATTCAATTCACACCAATGTTTAATAAAACAGTCTAATATAGTTTAAATGGTGAGAAAAGAAGTTGATATCACATGCCTGGTTTGGTTGGAGTAGAGTTTTGCGAGTTACCGACGTTGTAGACTCGAGATCGGGGCACCACCGGATTTTGATCTCCAAGCTTCACCAAGAATTGAGGAATTTCAAATTTTTGTGTTGGAGGGGGAGGGGAGGATGGCTGGTTGATGTATTAGGGAGGCTAGGTTTGATTAAACTTGGTGTTTAGAAAATTGTTGAGACAGTTTTGACTCCTATGATTTAATTAAGTGAAGGAGATGGAAAAAGACATGCTAGCCCCTACTTTTAATTAAAAAATTAATTAAAACTCTATCTTAGCTTTAAGGATGAAATATTTTCAAAATCAAGGCCTCCTAATATTTTAAAACACCTTAAAACTCAATATACCAGCCCGTATAGGCAAAAAACGGGTTCCCCTCCAAAGTAATCATAAAAACTCAAATTTTCAGAATTGTTGCTTAAAATAAAATAATTTCATTCTTAAAAATCCCATAACTTAAAATCTCAAATTATTTTAATTCCGGTCGGTCCTAATCTCGTCCACGCGTCTGTAACTCAAGCAGACTGAAAAATAACACATGCATACCATGCAACATAAAATCATAAATAAATCATATAAAATGGCATACAATCATCTAAAAAATATTTTTTCCCTAGTCATGTACTCATCTCTACTTAGTCAGGAATTTTTAAGCGTTACATGTTTAAATAAGCTCAATCCGTACCTCAAACAGCTTTTAATACCTCGACAGATCACGCAGAACACAGCTCCAACAGCCTGCTCAGATCTGATACTCACGAGCTCCTCAAAAACTCAACGGAAAGATGCCTACAAGCCCAAATCTGCCAAGATATCTAACAATTCAGCTTAAATCTAAGCTCAAACAGCTTACGACCTACGATCGAGAACTTAACCCAAGCTCAACTACTATACGTAAGACCAAGCAGCTCAAATCAAAGCTTAAAACTAGAATAAATCACTTACTCGAAAGCTCTAAAGAAACGGAAGAACGACTGGACAACAATCACGAAGATGCTCGAACTCTGAGACTACTTCGTGCTCCTTCAACTCGTCGATTGAAGTCTCCAAACTGGTATCAATCGAAAGCCCTAAGGAAGACGAGCTCAGCGCCACCAATCTTTCTCCAAACGGTGGCGTGAATCGACGGCAATCGACGGAGAAAAGGGTTCAAATGAACAGTAAGTGTTTCGAAGATTCTCGAGAAGAAGATAAGAAATGTCGGGTTCGAAATCGACTAGGTGTTAATCGACACTTATATTTAAATCTCCCAGTCAAAGCTACAGTGAAAGTCAACCAACGACAAACTCATATCTGAGCACTATTCAGATCTTACCTTCGCTACGCTATACTAGCGCACAACCATCAAACGACGTCGCGATACCGCAAAACGACGTAGCATAGGGGTCCCGTTCAAAACAACAGATCTCGCCTAAATGACACGCTCGCTCATCCAGATTTGGTAAAATCTGAAATCATTAAACCGCACAGGTCACACCAACTCACAAACCGGACCGGTCCACACAGTAACGTTGACCATCAGTTGAATTCCCCAAAAAGACGCACGCATCTGCTCACTCTCTCCGAACAGATTTTGCTACTTGATCTGACTATCACCAAACGACACCGTATCACTTACACTCAAAATGACATCGCACTTCCCTCTCAAGGAAAATTGCTCAAACACACGAGGGACAAGATAAGTTCTTGTTGTTCCGCGTGCTTTAAAGGTTCTGGACATTGACTCTAAATGGATAGGTGATGCTGGTTTGATCGGGATTATATTCTGGTCGAATAATTTGAGCTGGTTTGTTTAGGGACTGTTTGATATGGAACAGTACCTTCGTTATAAACAGAAATGGCTTGGTTTCTTCGCTGGTCTGTGAGATTCATTTCTAAACTGATATGGTTCTCAAAGATGAGTGATCTTCCAAAGCTGAAATTCTTCTTATGAAGCTTATGTTACCATTTATTTTGCGTAAGTTGTTTCCTTTAAACCAAATCTGTTTTGCTACGCGCGAGCTGGTTATCATAAGAACCAAATCTGTTTATCCTATTCGTAAGATATTTTCTTTAGCCAAAGTTGTTCTTCACACCCGTGATCTGTTTCACACCCAAGACCTGTTTTATGTAGCCAGAGCTGTTATTTACGCTTGAGATCTGTTATCTGTAGCCAAATATGTTTTCCCTCCTAAGTCGTTTCCTCTCCGAGCTAGTTTTGCTATACTCAGCTCGTAGCCCAGCTGCGCACTCAGTAAAGATTGTTTTTAAAGATAAAATGAGTTCATAGCAGTGAATCGCCCCGTTTTCAGCTATCGATCTTCGATCAAATGCTATGTATAAAAGCTGTTTTAAAGTAAAGGACGTAAAGTTTAAGTTTTAAGGACCTATGACATAGAGGACCGGTCATTCAGGAAAGGATAGGATTACGGTATGACTGTAATACCTTAGTTAGAAGGGACATGATTATGGAATTACTGTAATCCCTTCACAGAGAGTTACTAAGTTAAGATAACGTGCATCATGCATCAGGACCACGAGAGAGCCTCTAGGCCATGAGTCTCAGAGTAAAGAAATTCAGATCTGAAGTTCCGATCTGTATTTTTAGTAGCTAGATAATCAGATGACTTCCTTTATTTATGTATTATGTTTCAGTTATGCCTGCATTATGTGATTCTTTTTATCCTCAGTTTTACTTTTTGAGCCCCTAGGCTCACTAGTTTTCCCGATGCAGGTGAGGCAGCTCAGGGTAAGGCGGGTGGTGCGATCTGAATCAGATTTGGGGGCTGCGTGTGTTTGTCAAAGGCCAGCGTTTCCTCACAAGCCAGTTGTTGTTGTTTTTGATCTTTTGTCAAACTGTATTAAGATCCATTACAACAATAGAGAATTCATATAGAGTTCCAAAAGTTGTAATATCGAATTTTGTAATCGAAATCTGCTCATTTTGTATTCCAAATCTGTTTTACTGTTCACTTTGGCGCCAACTATTTACGTTCTGTTTTTGTAAGGGAATACATCTTACAATATTTCGCGTTTAGTCCTTGTGTATCTTTTAGAATTTCTATTCACTACATTCCGTTGATTCCCATGGGTTTGAGCGTCATAACTTTGTATCAGAGCATGGTTCTGAGACTAACACACACTTCCCAGTCTGGAGCAGCTTTCACCGTATGCATCTATGATCTGTGAGTTTATTTGTTATGTTAAGAGTCCTTTTCTCTTATGAGTTCTAACGTGCTTTTGTGGTGGATTGCGGGCTATATATTAAGATTTCAGGAATAGGGAGAGGTAGAAGAAGCACCCCCGAAGTAGAACCTAGTCCAGATAGTAATGCTCGTATTACCCAACTCTTAGAACTGTTATAGAGCAGTCTGGCAGAGGCAATGGCCAATCTACTAACAGTAGAGGACCAAATCATGATGATTCCCAGTAGAAGTTTCGAAGACAGAAGCCCAAAGAATTTAGTGGTACAACAGATCCGCTTGTTGCTGAGAGTTGGATCAAGTCTATGGAAGTTATTTTTGAATATCTTCAGATTCCAAATCTAGATAGGCCTAGGTGCGCTATCTACATGCTAAGAGGTGATGCAATGATCTGGTGGGAAGGAGCGAAACTGTCAGTAGATTTGGCAAATCTCTCATGGGAGGAGTTTAAAAGAGTGTTCTTTGAGCAGTACTTCATAGGAGACAAGAGTTCTGAGCTGAAGAGAGAATTCTTGACCCTGAAGCAAGGGAATATGACGGTACAGGAGTATATCCAGAAGTTTGGGAGAGGTTGCTATTTTGTACGTCTTATTGGAAGAGAACCCGAGGAGAAGCTGAGTCATTTTGTGGAGGGACTAAAGCCTACATTCAAGCTGAATGTTAGGTTAGCAGGGCCCAAGACTTATAGGGAAGCAATAGATAAGGCTCTGCTAGTAGAGAGGGATTGGAAAGATGTTGAACAGGAGAGACAGCAGAGGATACAGTCCTTTCAACAAGCAGATCAGAGGCCATTCAAGAAGAAGAATAGGAACCAGCAGCGACATCAGGATCAGAAACCCATACCAGCCCAGCCTATTAGTGCATTGGAAGCAGCAAGCCAATTTTCCCGAAGTGCCAGAAGAATCACCCCGGACAGTGTAAAGCTGGTCAGAGCGGTTGTTTCAGATGTGGTGCTCAAGGACACATCTCCAAGCACTGTCCACAGTTGAAACAACTGGTGCCCAGCCGAGCTTACGTCATGACAGCTGAGAAAGCCAACCCTGATTCTAATGTTATTACGGAAGATTTTAGTTTCTAGTGTACCCTCGTTTGCCTTGTTAGATTGGGGTGCGACCCATTCCTTTATAGCTGAAGATTTTGCTAAGAAGTTACCCTGCAAGCCGGAACTATTGTCCATAGGCTATTGTATAACTGTACCTTCAGGAGAAGAGCTGGTATCTCGTAGTTTATATTGTGATTTAGAGCTTTAATTTCAAGGACACGGTTTTACCTCCAATTTAATTGTTCTACCCATGCCTGAATTCGATTTGATTTTGGGAATACTGGTTATCTAAATATGGAGTAGTAATAAATTTTAAGCTCAGGACAGTAGCCATTAAACCAACTAATGGAGCCCAGTTTTCATTCGAAGCTAATCAGCTTAGACAATGTCCCCACATTATTTCAGCTTTGCCAGCCCAGCGTTATCTGAGGAAAGGTGGAATAGGATTCTTGGCAAGTTTATATTCCCTAACTGTTTCTATCCAGCCCGAGCTGATGAGGTAGAAGTGGTGAATGAGTTTCCAGAAGTTTTCCCAGATGACATCGGTGGACTACCTCCAGACAGAGAGTTAGAATTCTCTATCGAGTTAGTACCTGGAGCAGCTCCTGTTTCCAGACCACCCTATAGGCTCGCTCCTACAGAGATGAAAGAGTTGAAGGAACAAATTCAAGATCTGTTGGATAAGGTATTTATTCGACCAAGTACATCCCCTTGGGGAGCCCCTGTTTTGTTCGTTAAGAAGAAAGATGGGAGCTTAAGATTGTGTACAGATTATCGTGAGCTGAATAAGCTTACCATTAAGAATTAGTACCCACTGCCTAGGATTGAGGATTTGTTAGACCAATTAAAAGGAGAAACAGTGTTTTCCAAGATAGATTTGTGATCTGGATACCATCAGCTTAAGATCAAAGAGGCCGATATCTAAGACAGCTTTCGGAACTCGGTATGGCCATTATGAGTTTTTAGTGATGCCTTTTGGATTGACCAACGCTCCCTCTACTCTTATGGATTTGATGAATAGAATTTTCCATCCATATTTGGATCAGTTTTTCATCGTATTTATAGATGATATCTTAGTGTACTCCAAGACCAGCTCAGAGCACGCTAACCAGCTTAGGATAGTGCTGCAAGTTTTGAAGGATAAGCGACTGTTTGCTAAGTTTAGTAAGTGTGAATTTTGGCTGGAGAAGGTTGTATTTCTAGGTCACATCATTTATAAGGATGGATTAGAAGTTGAGCGAGCTAAGGTCGAAGCTGTACGAGACTGGCCTGTGCCCAGATTTGTTTCGGAGGTGAGGAGCTTTTTGGGACTTGCTGGATACTACAGGCGATTTATTCAAGGATTTGCGAAGACAGTGGTTCCATTAACCTCGTTGACTAGGAAACAAGTTAAGTTTGAGTGGACCCCTAGTTGTCAGCAGAGTTTTGAGAAATTGAAGCAAGCGTTGATAGAAGCTCCAGTACTAAACATGCCTTCTAGACAAGGAAATTTTGTTATCTACACAGATGCTTCTAAGTTAGGTTTAGGAGATATGTTGATGCAGGATCGTAGGGTAATAGCTTATGCTTCCAGACAGCTGAAGAATCACGAGAAGAATTATCCTACGCATGATCTGGAGTTGGGAGCTCTGGTTTTTGCCCTGAAGTTTTTGAGACATTATCTGTATGGGGAGAAGTGTGAGATATTCACAGACCATAAGAGTTTAAAGTACTTTTTCACCCATAAGGAATTAAACATGAGACAGAGGAGGTGGTTAGAGCTAGTCAAAGATTATGATTGTACTATTAGCTACCATCCAGGAAAATCCAATGTGGTGGCAGATGCTCTAGCAGGAAGTCGATAGGATTGACCCAGATCACAGCTCAGAGGCCCTTAGCATATGAGATTGAGAATTTAGGGCTAGAATTGATTCCCCATCGCATTACTGTAACCCTAGTTGTTCTCACCATCCAGTCTTCGTTGATAGACCAGATTAGAGAGGCTCAGCTGAGAGATGAACAACTGAAGAAGTGGGTGAAACAAGATGGAGAAAGAGGATGAAATCTCTATACCTCAATTGGATGATTTGTCAGATATCAAGGAAGGCTATGGGTTCCTAGCGTAGAAAATTTGAGATCAGATTTGATGACGGAAGCTCATTCAGCCCCGTACTCAGTGCATCCAGGGAGCACTAAGATGTATAAAGATCTTCAGAAGTTGTATTGATGGCCAGGCATGAAACACGATATTGTTAGATTTGTTTCGGATTGACTAACCTGTTAGCTGGTCAAAGCTGAGCATCAGAGACCAGATGGGATGCTAAAACCCCTGCCGATATGTTAGGATTGAAAATAGTGCTTGAGAGTTCTGAGGGGGGGGTGTGAATGAACTCCTTTGCTAATTTTAAACAAACAGTTTATTTTGAAAATGTTTTACAGCTCAAAGACAACTTCACCCGAATTACCAGCTGGAAGGCTTTCTCAGTGATGTTGTTGTCTCACGTAATAAAGGACAACTTCACCCGAATTACCAGCTGGAAGGCTTTCTCAGTGATGTTGTTGTCTCACGTAATAAAGTTATTTTCTGCGGAATAAACGTGATTCAAGCAGCTGAACAATTTAATCAAAGCGTAGAGATAAAGGCAGTAAGAACAAGTGAGTTGTTTCTGGATGTTCGGAGCAATTTCTCCTACGTCTCCTCTTCTTCCACGGCGGGAAGGATATCACTAGAAGGCTTTGATTTATACAAATATTGTACAAACCACTCTCGTGACCCTCAGCCAAGAGAACTTCTAGCAACCAACGACACACAGACCCGCAGCCTGGTTCGTTATTAAAAAACGCTTTAGTACTTAGCTGTTTAGCTATCTTACGACACACAGACCCTCAGCCTGGTTCGTGTTACAACAGTTAAAGATCTCAGCTGGTTGTGCTACTCTAGCACTCAGACACCTCTGTTTATGATCTACAAATCGAGTTCAATCCTACAGAATGAGTGTAGAAGAGTTGGTGACACGAAGAATATGTATGATATGTGCGTGTGTCACTTAACAAGCTGGTTCAAGAGTGAATTGTGCTTCTGTGAAGGATTTGAATAATTTCTGAATGATCTTGTAAAATCCGTCGTGCTTCACGGCTTCTCTTTTACCAGTAGACACATTGAATACATCCAAATTGAAGTATCTGCGGCGCCATAAATGCTTGTACGATGAAGGTATAGCTTCATTAAATGCATTACCCTTTCTGGTAAGTCTGCGTCGTCTGCAGTCTGTTGTCATATCCCTGCATATCTGGTTTTAGCTTGAACTGGTTTCAACGACTACAAATTATGGCAGAGACGTAAACTAGATTGCTTCAGATGGTACAGTACTTTACTCATTCCAAATTTCAAATTCCTTATGTCGTTCTGTACCCTGCTGATTTTTCATTTCCACGTATCTAGCTGATAGACCCGTCTGAAACTCTAGCTGATATTTGTGTTGTCCACTCATCCAGCTGATTTAGCTTTTGCTGACTTAGTATCCAGCTGGTTCACTCAATCGAGCTGGTTTCTTGCGCTTTACGTCATTCAGCTTGTTTTAGATATACCTTCAGGCTGGTTTGACTTTGACCTCAACACTTCGAGCTGATTTCTCCATTGAACGTGATAAGTCTTGTCCGGTCCTTGACACTTTGGTTTGAATGATCTCTTTTACGGGTTCTTTTTCCTGTTAAGTATTTCATCACCAAAACTTCTTGAGTTTATATACCAACAATTTCCCCCTTTTTGGTGATGCCAAAACCCTGTTGGTAAAAGTAGATCAATGAATCAAATGCCAAGTCATGATAAAAGCTCAAAGTTAATTCGTTCCTTGACAAACAGTTTTATATCATCCTATGACTTAGAACCATTTTGAAAATTTAAATCTTTCCGGATCATCACTTCTTCCTTTTCCTCTTCTACCTTGTGAACTTGATCCTCCCCGTCCTCCAGTCAGCCCACGGCCACTTGGCCCTTCCCTTGGTCTACTACTTGATCCACCTTCCCCCTTTTTGGCAGCACCTGACTCCTTTAAATCCTCAACTGTAACGGCCAGCTGAGATTTTACCACAACTAGTTCGTCAACCATTCGTTGAGTGAGAGTTCACTCCAGAACATCAATTCTGATATCAAATCCTTCAGTCGTGCTTTTGAGCTCGTCGCGAAGATTGGTAGTGTGATGTCTGGTGATGTTCGTATCATCACGAAGTCGAGCATATGATTGTTCAAGGTAGGATACGTGAGTGGATATAGCATTGAGCGACTGGGTAGCAGTATGTAGATGCTGGAGAGTGGAAGATTCTTGTGGAGCTATAGCAATGAACTGTAAATTTGAGAAGTCTGGATCCTGATGGGGAGAGACATCCTGTCCAGCATGCGGAATGGCCTCTGGATTGATATCTAAAATTGGAATAGCATTTAACCTCGGATCAACCCCTTCTACAGAGCCCTGTCTATCTTGGCCTTGATGTTCATGGTCGGCCTTTTGAATGAGGGGCTCGTTTTCCTGAGCCTTATGCTCATAAGAAGCATGTGTCGCAGTCTGATTTACATGCTTCTAATGTTGTGGATATGTATCCAGCACTGATCCTTGTGTGGTACCAGTCAAGTTATATATTTCTAGTGCAGGAGAGAACTTAGGAATAAAGTCACATTCGGGAGTAGTAAATGGTAAACCCACCAAACCACGGTGATGTCTATGTGCAGCAGCAATTAACCGGAGCTCTTGATGCAGTCGGCGAATACACTCAAAGTCACGATGAGCAGAGACAACATTGGTGAGATTGGCCAGATGTGCCAGATAGAGCTTTTCAAGTTCTGTTTCAAGAATATTATAGAGGATGAGCGACCGTCGCTCGGATAGCTCAGTAATATCCTCAGTCTCTGCCCATTTGAGCTGTTCTTCAATATCAACCATCGGATGAAAACAAGAAAAATCCTTGAGGCGTACCTCCAAACGAAAGTGAACCCATTCTTCAAAAATGGCCATGCGTGAGGAAACCTTTTCCCTTGCAGTCATTATCAACCGAGTGCAATAGTCTTCGACCATTTCTGGGTTACCACCTTCCTGTGCAACTTGTATTGGTACTACATCGTCAGGTTTTTGAGGGCTATTTGCTGTGCGCTGATAGGCCACGTTGCCTTCATGGTTGACAGGAATAATTGGGATGGAATCATGGATAGGCTTTCGCTTGCATCAGCGATATAATCAGGCTCTGGTTGCCTTTCATGCTCCGTCCGAGCGTCATTATTCAGACCGTCATCGAGGTTTACCTCGCCTTTTCCCTGTTCAGAGAAGTTGATGTCCAATGTCATAGGATCTTGAGAGCCATGATCCCGTTGTTCATCATCAGCGTTTGTTCCTTCCCCTTCAGTGGGAACAATCTGATGAGGGCAATCAACATTTACGTATTGATTTTTGTGCTCGTCTTGTTCTGTTTGATCATAAAGATCCAGATTGTCATGCCTCTGTGTCCGCATTCGTTTCAAGATGTGCGTGACAGGGAGTGAATTAGACGACTCAGATACTTGCTTCTTCTTGCATCGGCGTTGCACCAACGGACACGAGTTGGTTTCCGAATCCTCCTCAGGATCAACATTTGTTGAAACCACAGTTTCTCTATTCTCAACAATTTTTGTTGCAGTAGTGTCTGGTGGCGTCGTGGTTATTTGTGTGGCTGTTTGGTCTTTGTCTTCGTTGCTCCACCCTTGTGTTTCCTTTTCTTAGGGTTGGGCATATTTTGTTCGGTGGCATCAGCAAGAGACTTTGAGACTTCTGGTGGTACTTGTTGTGATGTCCCACCCTCAGTGTTGCTTGCAGTTTCCTCTGTCGGAGTAGTTCCTTGGTTGGTCTTAATATAGTTTTCTACTTGTTTGCTTGTCAGAACCTTCTTAACATGTAGCTTAGTAGCTGTCCCAAGATCGGCCCGAACCAATAGTTACATCAATATACTAATTTGGACCGTGAATCCTTGAGATTGTTTTCTTGGATTCTGAATCATGGTGAGCAATCGTTGAAACAGAATGCGACCCCAATTGACTGATAGACCAGCCAAGATTGCTACCATGACTTCAAACTTTTCACAGGTAACCTTGTCAAAAGATCCGGCATTTGCACAGAGAGATTTCGCAACTATGTCATGCAATAGGCAGTATTCGAAATGTAAATCCTTTTTCTTACCAGAACTTTGGAACGGTACTGTAGTAGCAGAGAGTCTAGTTCTCATTTCAACGATTGTTTCGTTTGGAATACCAGAAAAGTTCTGCATACCCTCAGTCGGAAGTTTGAACGTTCCCGAAAAAATTTCTTCT
This sequence comes from Dorcoceras hygrometricum, assembly GCA_001598015.1. Lineage (NCBI taxonomy): Eukaryota > Viridiplantae > Streptophyta > Magnoliopsida > Lamiales > Gesneriaceae > Dorcoceras > Dorcoceras hygrometricum. The sequence goes on from KV012855.1 coordinate 282,537, forward strand.
GTGACCACCAAATTTTTCCCAAACACAGTGCTAACAATAGTTCCAGCCATAACTCGTGCATTCGAGAAGAACTCAACAACAGCAGATTCAAATATAGGGGTAGTACCTTCTAAAAATCCGCGCAATCCGGTATCCTCCAGAGTTTTGAACATACGAACCATTCCCGCATGTTCCATAGTAAGCACTGACGTGAAGTCGACCTGCAAAGTGTTGACGAAGAGGGAGGAAGCCATTGCTAGCAGTTAATTTGAAGCGATTTGATATGAGTTTAGTATATTGCAACGATTGGTACTGATGCTATACTGCTCGAACTATATTGATAGCGTACTATTGAAAAAGTGGTTTTTGTTTGAGCGGGGAGAGAGAAGGGTTTTTGGAGACACGTGTCATCGTCTAATTTAAAAGACTTTTGAAATTTCGAAGAGATGACCGTCCGAATTTAAAATAAATTTGTAAGTATTAACCCAATCTCATCTGTTCAATTTGGATATACCAGCTGGAAACAATTGAGGCAAACCCCATGATAACATCACACTGTACCTCGAGCCAGACCAGATCGATATGGTATCAATCAGCTTAAAACAACCAGCTTGAAACCTACCAGCTCGATGGCAACCAGTTGATTTTCTTGGATATCTGTTGGACTCATATTGTTCCCCTGAATTGATGCACTCAGAACAAATTTACGTCATTTCAAGGAGACCTAAGATGTTTCAAAAGTAAGAAAACTTAGCATCCGATAGTGTCTTGGTGAAGATGTCCACCACTTGCTGATCTGTAGACACATGCTCCATTAGGACGTCTTTCTTAAGCACATGGTCTCGAATGAAATGATGTTGTATATCAATGTGCTTAGTTCTAGAATGCAGAACTGGACTTTGAGTGATCGCAATTGCACTTGTGTTGTCGCAGAAGATGGGTGCCTCTTGTGCATCAACGCCATAATCTTGAAGTTGTTGTTGAATCCATAATATTTGAGAACAACAACTTACAGCTGCAAGGTATTCAGCCTCAGCTGTGGACGTAGCAATTGATGTCTGCTTCTTGCTAAACCATGAGATGAGCCTATCACCCAAAAACTGACACGTTCCACTTGTGCTTCGACGATCAATCTTACACCCTGCATAATATGCATCGCTGTATCCAATTAAATTCAAGCTGGAGTCTTGGGATACCAAAGACCCACATTTTGTGTTCCTTTCAAATACTTAAGAATGCGTTTAACAGCCATGTAGTGAGACTGTTTTGGATCAGCTTGAAACCTGGCACACATGCAGACCGAGAACATGATATCTGGTCTGCTTGCAGTGAGGTATAGCAATGAGCCAATTATCCCTCGATACATGGTTACCTCGACTGCTAAGCCAGCTTCATCTTTGTCCAGCTTGATGGAGGTGCTCATGGGAGTAGCTATAGGAGAGCAATTTTCCATCCCAAACTTCTTTAGAAGTTCCTTAGTATACTTGGCTTGACAGATGAAAATTCCATCCTCAAGCTGTTTGACTTGCAGGCCAAGGAAAAATGTCAATTCTCCCATCATACTCATTTCAAATTTCTCCTGCATCAACTTAGAAAGTTTTTCACACAATTTATGGTCAGTTGATCCAAAAATGATATCGTCAACGTATATTTGTACAAATAGAATGTGATTATTCTTTGCGAATTTGAACAATGTTTTATCTACCGAACCAATCATAAAATTATGATCAAGGAGAAATCTGGACTGTTGGGGAACCACGGCGGATCCGGATCACGCCTCCCGGCGAGGCAGCGGAAGAACAAAATTTGGCCGGGAGACGATCAATACAATAAAACAAACACAATATGACATTCATAGGGTGTTTCTCGGGGTTACCTTTCTGGCGTCAAGGCGCCTGGCTCCGACCAGTTTCACGAGGAAACCGGCACTTCATGGTAGGCGGTGGTAGATTACGTCAATCAGGTCCACGACCGGAATGGAGACTCCTTCGTCAGCCTGCACTAGAAGGCCAGAAGATCGGCGCGGACAGATTCTCCTCGTCAAGTTGGCCGGAACAAATTCCAGCGAGAGAGGCGGCGGCGGCTTTTGAGAGAGGAGAGGGGGGCGGCCACTTGGAGCTAGGGTTAGGGTTTGTTTAGAGTGTTGTGTGTTATTATGAAGCTTAAGTCTACATTAAGTAGACTTAATGATGGACTTGGACCGGCCCAACGGGCCCGGGTCCAACGGATGAATATTCAATTCATCCCCATCACCGTGACTTCATCGTAACTCCGATCACCGATCAGATCGGACCGATCGACTCAGTTTCCAAAACTGAATATTATGATCTGAAAAACCATGCTTAAGTCTACATTAAGTAGACTTAATGATGGACTTGGACCGGCCCAACGGGCCCGGGTCCAACGGATGAATATTCAATTCATCCCCATCACCGTGACTTCATCGTAACTCCGATCACCGATCAGATCGGACCGATCGACTCAGTTTCCAAAACTGAATATTATGATCTGAAAAACCATTTTTCAGAACCCCAGTGCAAAATGACCGTTTTTCCCCTCAACAACGGAAATCACGATTTGACCCCTGTTGACCTTTTAGGAAGTCGCACTCCCCAAAATCCTCTTCTCATGCTCAAAACATTGAGCTCAGTATCCGTGCGGGAATCTCGAATCCAGTACTTGTGTGACCCTCAATGGTTCAGGGATACAGCTAGCCGTGGGCCCACAACCACTGTGGCTCCGGAATCACAATTCCGGACTTCCCCATCGGGTCATGGTAAGAGCGTCTAGCAACATCGCCCCATGATCGCCTAGGTATCACTGATAGTGCCTGCAAAAACCAGTTGGTCATGGTTAGCGTACAGTACGGTCCTTTCAATCCATATATCTCGATCAGATCAACGACCATTGGTAAATCGAGAGTCGCTATAGATCCGATAGCTATGCATACATCTTGGAGATCGAATAGTGACATCGCGAGTGTAACTAGGTAAACACATTTACCTAAAACACTTCTAGTACTCTGGCCAGAGATTTATACACTATTATCCCCTCAGATAGCATAGGATATCCACGCATGTCTGCGAGCGGTGAATTCTCGACAACGATGCATCAACTCCTACATGCATCGGGGTCTCACCCAATCCCACCGCCTGATGACCCCAAGTGGGTCGGCAAACGGGTCAAAGTGAGACGCCTATCATGTAGAGTCTGAATGACGTTTCGAGTCGTGAGGACTAATCAGTACAACCAAGACCTCAGACTTATCCACTCGACAAATGGTAACCACTTGGAAAGTCCGAACGAGGGTAGTTCGATAGATCACCAGGTCACTATCTATCTGCATGCTCAGAACATCACAATGTTCCCTACCAATGAAACATGGTACTTTGCAACGCAGATACTAGTCTCAAACTCGGGCGGCCTTATCCACATTTTGACGGCCCAATCGACTAGGAACTTGTTCAGAATACACAGTGACTATTAGATGTGTTTCATGATAGCCGTCATACCCACTATCACATCTAACATACACTTTAGTGCATTCTAGGTCTTTACTCAACGCAATTGTTAATCATCATACAACACAATGAAAGTAAAGAATTCCATATAAATAAATGCGAATATCATATATAAAGATTGTTTCATACAAGAGTCTATAAACCCACACGCCACAAGTTGGCTAGTTGGGCATCTACTCTAACAATCTCCCACTTGCCCTAAAGCCAACTACTCATCAGACGCTGTCTCATTGTTTCGCGATGTTTTTCAAACAACGGTCCAGGCAAGGGCTTCGTAAGTGGATCAGCAACGTTGTCCGCAGAGGCGACTCTCTCAACTTCTATGTCACCTCTAGCCACAATATCCCGGATTATGTGGTATTTCCTCAGTATGTTTTTGGATCTTTGGTGAGACCTAGGCTCCTTTGCTTGCACAACGGCACCCGTGTTGTCGCTATCTTGCTTGGAACTCTTCCTAGAGACAGCACCACCATTGAGCATGAATACAAATCCAGAGGTTGACTTCGAATCATCCACGTCACACTGGAAGCTAGAATCAGTGTAGCCTTCCAGTTTCAGTTCACCACCCCCATAGACCATGAACATACTCTTAGTCCTTCGCAAGTACTTAAGAATATCCTTCACGGCTTTCCAATGCAATTGGCCGGGGTTGGCCTGGTAGCGGATCGTGACACTCAGAGCATATGCGACATCTAGTCTAGTCGAGCTCATGCCATACATAATGCTACCTATTTCCGAGGCATATGGCACACGTGTCATACTATCTATCTCCTCATCAGTCTTCGGACACATAGACTTAGATAGAGTGACCCCGTGGCACATAGGTAGGTGTCCTCTCTTGGACTCTTCCATAGAGAACCTCTTAAGTATGTTATCGATGTAGGTAGCTTGGGTGAGTCCGAGCATCCGTTTAGATCTATCCCGATAGATCTGTATTCAAATAATATAGGATGCTTCACCCATGCCCTTCATCGAAAATCTACTATACAACCATACTTTATTTGACTGCAGTATTCCTACATCATTCCCAATGAGTAGAATGTCATCAACATAAAGTACGAGGAATGTCACAGTGATTTTAACCACCTTCTTGTATACACATGGCTCCTCGGGATTCTTGATGAAACCAAATTCCTTAATTGTTTCATCGAATCTCAGGTTCCAACTTCGCGATGCTTGTTTGAGACCGTAGATCGATCTCTGAAGCTTGCATACCTTATGCTCGCTTCCAACAGATGTGAAACCCTCAGGCTTCATCATATAGATCTCTTCCTTAATGTTTCCATTAAGGAACGCAGTTTTCACATCCATTTCCATATCACATAGTCGTACCATGCGACTATGGCTAATAAGATTCTAATTGACTTGAACATCGCGACTGTCGAGAAGGTTTCATCATAGTCAACACCTTGCCTTTGTGTGTAACCTTTCGCGACCAATCATGCCTTGTAGGTCATTACCTTACCATCAGGCCTAAGTTTCCTCTTGTATACCCATTTACACCCAATAGGAACAATTCCTTCGGGAGGGCTAACAAGAGTCCAAACTTGGTTCGCATGCATTGAGTCAAACTCAGACTGCATTGCTTCAAGCCACAAATTTGAATCTGCATCGGAAATTGCCTCCTTGAAAGTTCTTGGATCAGATCCAACAACTTGATCACCTTGATCATCTTCAAGGAGAAAACCATATCTCTCAGGAGCCCTAGGAACCCTTTCGGATCTCCTAGGTGCGATCATTTATGGTACTGGCTCTGGAGGTGCGGGAGACTCACTTGGTACTTCGATTGGATCTCGAACCTCTTCGAGTTCTACTATTTTGCCTTTTCTATCAAGTAGAAATTCCCTTTCCATAAAGGTGGCATTCCTAGAAGCAAACACTTTTGTTTCGCTGGGATAGTAGAAGTAGTATCCAATGGAATTCTTTGGATACCCAATGAAGTAGCATAAGATGGATCTCGTATACAGCTTATCTCCCACAGTCTGCTTCACGTAAGCAGGACATCCACAAATCCTCATAAATGAGTACTTGGGTAGTTTGCCCATCCATATCTCATATGGAGTCTTGTCCACCGCCTTGGTGTGGACATTGTTCAACAACATTACCGCCTTTTCGAGCGCATAACCCCAAAACGAGGTAGGAAGTTCAGTGAAGCTCATCATGGATCGAACCATGTCCAACAAGGTCCGATTACGACGCTCCGCTACACCATTGAGCTGTGGTGTGGCCGGAGGGGTCCACTGTGCGAGAATCCCATTCTCTTTCAGATATTCTTGAAATTCAGCACTCAAGTATTCACCACCTCGATCGGATCGAAGTGCTTTAATGCTTTTCCCCAATTGATTTTCTACTTCAGCCTTGAATTCTTTGAACCTTTCAAAGGATTCAGACTTGTGCTTCATTAAGTACAAGTACCTATACCTAGAGTAATCGTCGGTAAAGGTGATGAAGTATGTGTGACCATATTTACTACCAATACTAAACGGACCACACACATCTGTATGGATCAAATCCAATAGGCCTTGAGCACGCTCACCCTTGCCCTTGAAGGGTTGCTTAGTCATCTTTCCCTTAATACAAGACTCACAAGTCGGTAGAGAGTTAATGTCTGATAGATCAAACATGTCACTCCTAACTAACTTGTTCATCATACTTAGAGAAACATGACCTAGCCTAGCGTGCCAAAGTTGTGCTAGGTTCAAGTTATCGTGTTTCCGTTTAACCGTTGTTGTATGTGCTTCGACATCGCGAGTTGGAACGTCTTTTAATTTTAAGGTGTATAAATCTTTTTCGCGTTCCCCAATTCCAATTAAACATGCATTCTTGTAAATATTGCAAATATAATTAGCAAATATACAAGAATATCCATCACTATCAAGCATAGAAACAGAAATAATGTTCTTTATTAATTCGGGAACAAATAAAACGTTTCTCAATAACAACTTAAAATCAGAAGACAGAGATAAATAAACATCTCCTATAGCTACTGAAGCAACTCTTGCTCCATTGCCAAGCCTCAAGTGGGTTTCATCCTCTCTAAGACGTCGGCTTCTTGTCATCACCTGCAAATCATTGCAGATATGAGATCCACATCCGGTATCAAGTACCAAAGAAGTCGAATTAAGAGACATATTTATTTCAATGTAGAACATACCTTTCGCAATTCGCAACTGCTCGAGGTACTCCTTGCAATTCCTCCTCCAATGCCCAGGCTTGTGGCAGTTGTGACAAACATCCTCAGACTTGTTTGGTTTGGAAGCCTTTGCCTTTGGCTTCTTGGTGGGTTTTTCTTCCTTCGCAGGGGCAGAACGCTTCTTTCCCTTGCGTCTGGGCCCCTTCTTCGCAGAGGAAGAAGAGCCCATAAGGAGGACGGGTTTGTCCTTCTTTATGGTTCCTTCAAACACTACAATATGTTAACCACCTCTTCAAGGGTGGCTGCCAGCTTGTTCATGTTGAAGTTGACCACAAAGGGGTCGAATGCAGCGGGTAGTGAGAGGAGAAGTACATCCACCGACAGCTCGTGTGAAAGTGCGATATCAAGGCCCGACAGCTTTTCAACGAGCCCAATCATACGAAACG
>KV012855.1:295396-318695 GCA_001598015.1 Dorcoceras hygrometricum
ACTTCACGGGCTGCCCGGGACAGGCCCGAACTGAACCCTAGAAGAAATCAGCCGTCACATCGCTGTCGGAAGATCGCCGGACAGCGGCCACATGGCGGCGGCCGTCGCCAAGATGGCGTGCGGCGCATGGCCGCACGCTGCTGCGAGTTGCGCAGCATATGGCGCAACAATTTGCGCCCGACGACGCGCATCCATTGCGCACGGCCGTATGCCACTGGCCGGCCATCCATTGCAGCAACTATTTGCGCAACCCTGCGCGAAAAACCGAACCCGGCCGTCACGAAGACGCCGGAGATTTGCCGGACGGCGGCCGCACGGCGGCGGCCGTCGCCAAGATGGCGTGCGGCGCATGGCCGCACGCTGCTGCGAGTTGCGCAGCATATGGCGCAACAATTTGCGCCCGACGACGCGCATCCATTGCGCACGGCCGTATGCCACTGGCCGGCCATCCATTGCAGCAACTATTTGCGCAACCCTGCGCGAAAAACCAGCAAATCTCGGCCGTCTTTCGCGCGGCAAGCGCGCGCAATAGCGCTCGTTGTGGCGCCGCCGCGTGCGGCGGCGTCGGGCAGCCGACATGCGATAAAAATTTCGTTTTTCAATCTGAAATTCAGAGATGTTAGATACCATATGGCACAATTGTATTGATCAGATCCGAGCCTTGGCTCTGATACCACTGTTGGGGAACCACGGTGGATCCGGATCAAGCCTCCCGGCGAGGAAGCGGAAGAACAAAAATTTGACCGGGAGATGATCAATACAATAAAACAAACACAATATGACATTCATAGGGTGTTTCTCGGGGTTACCTTTCTGGAATCTAGGCGCCTGGCTCCGACCAGTTTCACGAGGAAACCGGCACTTCATGGTAGGCGGCGGTAGATTACATCAATCAGGTCCACGACCGGAAAGGAGACTACTTCATCAGCCTGCACTAGAAGGCCTGATGAGATAGGCACGGACGGATTCTCCTCGTCAAGTTGGCCGGAACAAATTCCGGCAAGAGAGGCGGCGGTGACGGCGCAAGGCGGCGGCTTTTGAGAGAGGAGAGGGGGGCGGCCACTTGGAGCTAGGGTTAGGGTTTGTTTAGAGTGTTGTGTGTTATTATGAAGCTTAAGTCTACATTAAGTAGACTTAATGATGGACTTGGACCGGCCCAACGGGCCCGGGTCCAACGGATTAATATTCAGTTCATCCCCATCACCGTGACTTCATCGTAACTCCGATCGCCGATCAGATCGGACCGATCGACTCAGTTTCCAAAACTGAATACTATGATCTGAAAAACCATTTTTCAGAACCCCATTGCAAAATGACCGTTTTGCCCTTCAACAGCGGAAATCACGATTTGACCCCTGTTGACCTTTTAGGAAGTCGCACTCCCCAAAATCCACTTCTCATGCTCAACACATTGAGCTCAGTATCCGTGCGGGAATCTCGAATCCAGTACTTGTGTGACCCTCAATGGTTCAGGGATACAGTTAGCCGTGGGCCCACAACCATTGTGGCTCCAGAATCACAATTCCGGACTTGCCCATCGGATCATGGTAAGAGCGTCTAGCAACATCGCCCCATGATCCCCTAGGTATCACTGATAGTGCCTGCAAGAACCAATTGGTCGTGGTTAGTGTACAGTATGGTCCTTTCAATCCATATATCCCGATCAGATCAACGACCATTGGTAAATCGAGAGTCGCTATAGATCCGATAGCTATGCATACATCTTGGAGATAGAATAGTGACATCACGAGTGTAACTAGGTAAACACATTTACCTAAAACACTTCTAGTACTCTGGCCAGAGATTTATACACTATTATCCCCTCAGATAGCATAGGATATCCACGCATGTCTGCGAGCGGTGAATCCTCGACAACGATGCATCGACTCCTATATGCATCGGGGTCTCACCCAATCCCGCCGCCTGATGACCCCAAGTGAGTCGGCAAACGGGTCAAAGTGAGACGCCAAAAATTTCCATCCCAAACTTCTTTAGAAGTTCCTTAGTATACTTGTCTTGACTGATGAAAATTCCATCCTCAAGCTGTTTGACTTGCAGGCCAAGGAAAAAAATGTCAATTCTCCCATCATACTCATTTCAAATTTCTCCTGCATCAACTTAGAAAATTTTTCACACAATTTATGGTCAGTTGATCTAAAAATGATATCATCAACGTATATTTGTACAAGTAGAATGTGATTATTCTTTGCGAATTTGAACAATGTTTTATCTACCGAACCAATCATAAAATTATGATCAAGGAGAAATCTGGACAACATATCATACCAAGCTCGTGGAGCTTGTTTTAGACCATATAGAGCTTTGTCTAGCTTGTATATGTGTTCTGGTTTGGTATGATCAGTGAAGCCAGGTGGTTGTGAGACATATACTTCTTCTTTCAGAATACCATTCAAGAAGGCACTTTTAACATCCATTTGGTAAACCTTAAAGTTCTTGAAAGAGGCATACGCAAGAATTATTCTAATAGCCTCAAGTCTAGCTACCGGCGCAAATGATTCTTCAAATTGATACCTTCTTCTTGCCTATATCCTTGCGCAACGAGCCTAGCCTTATTTTGAACTACGGTTCCTTGTTCATCTAGTTTGTTCCTAAAAACCCACCGGGTTCCTATTATATGTTCATTGTCTGGTTTAGGGTCTAGATGCCATAATTCACTACGTTAAAACTGGTTTAACTCTTCCTGCATAGTGTCTATCCAACTAGGATCTGCTAGAGCCTCTTCGATTTTCTTAGGTTCTGTATGAGATATGAACGCCGAATTAAGATATTCATGCATCTGGCCTCGTGTCCTAATAGGGGCAGTTGGATTACCAATGACCAACTCGGGTGGATGATTCTTAGTCCACCGAAGATCTGGTCCGTATGAGGTAGATGGATCGTGCTGTTACCCCTATGTTCTTGCTGGTTCTTCTGAGATTCCATCTGCTGATGTGTTGCTTGTTGGAACGATGTTATCAACATCAGCTCGTTCGGGATTGGCTAGATCATGATTCCGATTATCTTGCTCGACAGCTGGAATGTCAGCGCTGGTAATTGATCTGGTTAAGTCGTGCTTGTAACGCCCCAAAATCCATAGGACCACATATATGCATCTTATTTGTTTCAAGGGTCGAAATTACAATTAAATGTTAGCATAAACTATTTTATGAAAGCTGATTTTACTAATTTCAGAAATGAGGTACGACGCAGCAGGTTCCAGCAGATGCCACTCCAAGATCAATACACGAGCAGATTTTAGAAATTTTTTGAAAATAATTTTAAGGAGAACAAAATGGTTTCTTGTAAGAAGGGTTTGGTAGATTTGCAAACTAAAATATTGAGAGGGAAATTTTACTAAAATTCATAACTTTAGGTAAGGTGTGTCATGCTTGATGATTACACCTCACCTGCCACTAATCCCTCCCATACGAATACTTGTTTTGAAGGAAAGGTTCATTTTCACTTGCCAAAAAGAAAACTCTTTTGTGTTCTCTCAAATATTTCCAAAGAAGCTCATTGTGATTGCTTGAGGAAGATGAACTCGGCAGGAATTGAATGTCGTTGTAAAAATCAATTCAAAGGTAAGTAAAAGTTGATCCTTGCTACACCATTTGAAGCATATATTGATTTTTCTCATGTTATGGATCTGCTTGCCTGTATGTTTAAAGTTATGTTTAAGTTTATGTTTAAGAAGATTTACGAATGTTTAAGAAAGAAAGATTGGGTACAAAGTTATGTTTTCTGCTTCCAAAGTTTTCCAGAATGTTTTGAGAAAGATTGAAGATGTTTAAAAGTACTGAGGAGTTCAGATTTGAGTCACGTATTTTCATGAATGTTCTTCTTTCTTGTGAATGATAACATCTGAATTTGACTCCCTGTAATTGGAAATTCTAGTCGAATCAGAAACTAAGTCTGGTTTGATAGGCAGAACTGGTATTGTAGATGTCGTTCGTGATGTTGCAGCACCAAGTTCTTATTCATACTTTGTTTCCTGTTTTAGCGACTGAATTCCATATTTTATACAGAAGCCTCATTTCAGATTCGTGTTTTCGCTACACACCTGAGTTTGGTCAGATTTCACATTATTATTCACTTCACTGCTGAGTTGATTACGATTTTGCGTTGACATCGGAGTTGACCAACCTAGTTGCGTTGACATCTGAGTTGACCAACCTAGTTGCGTTGACATCTGAGTTGACCAAACGACATGTGTTTCTCTTCCAAAGACTATTCCGTTGGAGATATCTGTTCCCGTTATCACTACAGTTCCCTAGCCAAATCTGTTTCATTGTTAGCGATGTATTTTCCTATTCAGACTTCTGTTTCGTGCTAACACTACAGTTTCCTTGTCACATCTGTATCGACGTTAGCGTATACTATTTCTAGTATAGAATCTGTTTCACGATAGAGATCTGTTTTGCTTTCCAGTACAGTTTTTGTTAGAGAAATCTATTTGCATTTCAGCGATCATTTTCCAGTAGTCAAATCTGATATTCAGTAAGTTTTAAAGTTCAGAAGCAAGTTTTAAAAGAAATGAACCCCGATGATTTTCAAAGAAGATTTCAAAAGATAAGAGTTTAAAGGAATGCAAGTTTATTTTTAAGGATTTTATGGCATAGATAACAGACAGTCATAAAGGAAGGGTGAGCAACTGTCCAGATGTCAGTTGCTCTTTCATAAAGGAAGGGTGAGCAGTTGTCCAGATGTCGATTGCCCCTTCACAATGATCATGCTAGAACTGATATCAGAAGTCATTTGATCAAGTGCACATTGGACCTAAGGAGAGATTCTAAGCCATAAATCTTAAAGTACAAGAAATTAAATGAAGGGATCTGGGTTATTGTCCCCGCATCCAGGGGATTAAAGAAAGTTGTAAGAAAGTTTAAGAAAGAATGTTTACGTTTAATGAAGTTCCTTTAAACTCAGTTATGTAAATGTTCAGATGTCTGCCTGCGTTAAAATGAGTTTTTATTACTCAGATCAATTGATTTAAAATGGTGCAGGTGAGACAGTTAAGGGACAAGCGGAAGGTGGAAGCTGAGACAGCTGGGTGGTGAAGTGTTTATCTATGGACAGCGTTTTCCGTGTAGAGCTGTTGTTGTCTTTTATCTTAGAAATCTATATTAGATCAATTGCAACAGTAGTAAATTCATATAGAATTTCAGATGTTGTAATATCGCATTTGCAGTATATATATGAAATCTGTTTTCCGCAAAATTTCAGTACATGGCGCCAAATGTGTGTATGCCAGATTTGCGTTTGTGTTTCGAATTCCTTTTAAGTTATAAGAAATACAGCTTATAACAAATTATTATTTATCCCTTATTTTATTTCAAAAATTTTAATTCACCTCAAATCCGTGATCCCGTGGGTTCGGGCGTCAAAACACGGAATCAGAGCAATGTTCCTGAGATAAACACATGCACCGTCAGTTGGATCAGATTTCATCGACTGTTTCTCCAAAGCTGTGAGTTTATTTTTCAGAGCATTGCCTTTAATTTTTAACATGTTCTGATAATTATATGTGGTGGATTACGGGCTATAGATTATAAGGTGTCAGGAAGAGGAAGAGGTAGAAGAGGTAATCCCTTAGCGGAAACCAGCTCTGACAGTAATGCTAGTATCGCTCAGCTCCTGAGACTGCTGGTAGAGCAAACCGGCAGGGGTAATGGCCAATCTTCTAGCAGTAGAGGACCAAGCCATGATGATCCAAAACAAAAGTTTAGAAGACAGAAGCCGAAGGAGTTTAGTGGTACAACGGATCCATTAGTTGCTGAAAGTTGGATCAAATCGATGGAGGTTATTTTTGAGTACCTCCAGATGCCAGATTTAGATAGGCCGAGGTGTGATATCTACATGTTAAGAGATGGCGCCATGATTCGGTGGTAAGGAGCTAAGCTGTCTGTGGATTTGTTGAATCTTACTTGGGCATATTTCAAACAAGTATTCTTTGAGCAATACTTCACGGCAGACAAGAGGTCTGAATTGAAGAGGGAATTTTTGATCTTGAAACAGGGGAGCATGACTGTACAGAGTAAGTACGGGCATTTGAAAGAGGGTGTTACTTTGTGCCTTTGATAGGTAACGACCCAGAAGAGAAGTTAAGTCATTTTGTGGAAGGATTGAAGCCTATGTTCAAGATGAATGTTAGGCTATCTGTGCCCAAGACTTACAGAGAAGCAGTGGATAGAGGATCTTGAAACAGGGGAGCATGACTGTACAGAGTAAGTACGGGCATTTGAAAGAGGGTGTTACTTTGTGCCTTTGATAGGTAACGACCCAGAAGAGAAGTTAAGTCATTTTGTGGAAGGATTGAAGCCTATGTTCAAGATGAATGTTAGGCTATCTGTGCCCAAGACTTACAGAGAAGCAGTGGATAGAGCCCGGCGAATTGAAATAGATTGGAAGGATGTTGATGAAGAAAGGCAGCACAAGAGCCAGGCCTTTCAGCAGAAAGATCAGAGGCCTTTCAAGAAGCCAAATAAGAATCAGCAGAGGCCTCAGGAGCAAAAACCTCTACTGATCCAACCCATTAATGCAGTTCCTACTAGTAGCATTAGACCGGTGTGTCCTAAGTGCCAGAAGAATCATCCTGGTCAATGCAGACTGGGACAGAACGTCTGCTACAGATGTGGGTTGCCTGGGCATATTTTGAAATATTGCCCAAAGTCAAGGCAACTGGTCACCAGTAGAGCCTACGTGATGGCCGCTGATCAAGCCAACCGAGAAATGACAGTAGTCACGGGTAAGATTATGATTGCTGGTTCGCCTTCTATGGCTTTGATAGATTCAGGAGCTATTCACTCCTTTATAGCAGCCAAGTTTGCTAAGAAGTTACCCATTAAGCCTGACCAAGTAGCTATAGGCTTTTGTGTAACGGTACCTTCGGGAGAAGAGTTAGTATCCCATGATTTGTTTCGAGGTTTAGAACTTGAACTTCAAGGCATTTGATTACTGCCAATTTAATTGTGTTACCAATGCCTGAATTCGATATGATTTTGGGAGTAGACTGGCTGACTAAGTATGGAGTAGTGATAGACTTTAAGCTTCGAACATTAGGGGTTAATCCACCTAGAGGAGATCCATTTAAGTTTGAAGCCAATCATGTTTGGATGATTCCCCGTATTATATCAGCTCTTAAGGCTCAAAGTTATTTGAGGAAAGGAGGGGAAGGATTTTTTGCGAGTTTGTCGTCTTTAGAAACGATTCGTAAGCCCCAACTTTCAGATGTGGAGGTGGTGAATGAGTTTCCCGAGGTTTTTCCAGAGGATATCCATGGATTACCACAAGACAGAGAACTGGAATTTTCGATTGACTTAGTTCCAGGAGCAGCCCTTGTATCTAAACCAACCTACCGTCTAGCTCCATCAAAGATGAAGGAACTAAAGGAACAAATACAAGATCTGTTAGATAAGGGATTTATTAGACCAAGTACGCCCCCTGGGGAGCCCCTGTTCTTTTTGTTAATAAGAAAGATGGAAGTTTGAGGTTATGTATAGAATATCGAGAGCTGAATAAGCTGACCTGTTGGTCCCTGTTTTCGAAGGAAACTTAGCAGCCGCTGATTTAAAATGAGTGATTAAATAAATTTTCGCGCTGCTATGGAGCTGCAATAGCTCAATGTTCTTGAACATCTAAAATCACAAGAGCACCAGAGACAGATCTGGTATGATTTAAAAATCATGCTGAAAATACCAGAACTGAATCCTAATATTTTAAAACGATTCAAACAGATTTATGTTCCACATAAATCTGTTCGACTGTATGTGAAACTGTGCTTAACTGTATGCGTGAGTGCTGAAGTAAAAGAAAGTGCTGAAATCTGTTTTACGTGCGTGCTGAATGTGTTATGCAATGCGAGAATGCTAAAGTAAATATGCAAGCGCTGAAAGCTTTAAAGAAATGGACCAGCTGATTTGTTTCTGGACGTTCGGACCTCAATGTCCTACATCTCCCCTTCTTCCACCTCGGAAGGCTCCACTAGAAGACTTTGATCTATACAACACGCACAGACCCAATCCCGCAACCAGCAGCTGCGAGAACTCCTAGACTTCACAAATGAACACTAGCCGCAACTGTGTGACTAACTACATACACAAGTTTAACGTCATCGTTCTTGGACGGGACCTGTTTGTGAAAAGGGTTTTGATTCACTCGCTAAACAATTTAGCTCAACTCACAAAATGTGCGAGTGAATCTGTGTGTGAGAATTACAGTGTAAGCACAACTTTCGAATAAATCAATCTCACACACTCGGGAAGTTGCTTCTACACAAGCTAATCTAGACTCAGCAGCAGACACTCAATAAGCGCTCCTTTCTAATGGCGGTCTGCTGCTTCATCTCCAGGAATCTTCCCTCTATTTTTGTCTCTTCGCTCAATCAAAAATCGTCGTCTTGTAAAACTTCTTCCTTCAAATCTTCTCGCTATAAATAGCCTCTGTTTGAATATATCCGTTAGACAAATTCCAAATCTCTTCTGCGCTTGTCAAGGCTAATTCGTCGTCTTTCCAAATGCGTGCAATTATCCTCTGTAAATTGTACTATTTCCCAGAATAGTACAAATCTTGTTCCCTTAATTCCAGGCAATATGCACGACTTAATCTCAGCCATTGATTCTTCCATCTTGAGCGTTGATTGCGTCTGGATGTGCTTGCAGCTGGTTGTCCAGTCGTTGGTCGTGAAATGCTTGCGACTGGATTCATAGCGCTGAAGCTTTCTTGCGACTGGTACAACATCTTGAGACTGAATGCATAGCAACAACTGGTTCATTGAAGCTCTCGACTGGATGAGCTGTTGCTTTCATCTGGATGTACTGTCGCTACCAACTGCTGGTTAGCATTTGATTTGCACTCCAACTGGTCATCATTTGATTTGCACCAGTTGGTTGTCTTTACGCACCGGCTGAACCATCTTTATGTACCAGCTGGTCCTCATCATTCCAGCTGATCTTTTCTTCATCTTAGCGCCACAGCTGATCCAAGATTACTGTAGCTAACTGCTGGTTACCCACTAGAAGAATGTACCTGCTAGTTTTGTCATCGCAAACCATCTGCTGAATCTTTAGCGCGAAGGCAAAACGCTGTCGTACCAACTTATTCGAACGACATCGTTTTGCTATCGCCAACTTCAAATATCATCTGCTGGTTGTTCAGTAGCTACCTGCTGATTGATGACATCACTACGCTTAGCGCTCCAGCTGAACTTTCTTCATCTGCTGATTGTGATGACATCACTGCTGATGTCATCATCGCTGATTTCAGATCTTGCACTTCTTCTCACTGCTGATTGTTGCTTTTTCTCTACTGCTGATTGTGATGACATCATCATTGCTGCTCATTGCTTCCTCCAGAATATATGCTGACGTCATCACTACTGATTCTCGATTCATTTTTGCTTCAATCCAACAGCTGATTTCTTCTACTTCTGAACACTGTAGCTAACTGCTGAATTGTTCTTCTTCGATACTTCTCCAGCAGACTTCACAGTTCCTGTTCCAGTTGGTTCATCTTTTCTTTAGCGCTTGCAGCTGGTTCTCTCGTTCCAACTGGTTCACTAAGCTCCAGCTGGTTCAACTTGGCCTTCGCCTGATTTTGAACACCTGACTTAACTTTGGACGTCTCCATTGCTAAACCAACTGCCGATAACAATGAATAACCAAACCATCTGCTGAACTTTATCTTTGAGAACCATCGACTGGACAGACTTCAGTTGGGGAACCGCGACGGATCCGGATCACGCCTCCCGGCGAGGCAGCGGAAGAACAAAATTTTGCCAGGAGACGATCAATACAATTCAATAAACAAATCAATCTATGACATTCATAGGGTGTTTCTCGGGGTTACCTTTCTGGCAACTCGTGCCTGGCTCCGACCAGTATCGCAAGGAAACCGGCACTTCACGGTAGGCGGCGGTAGATAACGTCAATCAGGTCCACGACCGGATACGAGACTCCTTCGTCAGCCTGCACTAGAAGGCCTGACTATATCAGTGCGGATGGATTCTCCTCGAAAGATTGGCCGGAGCAAGTCCGGTGAGCGGCGGCGGCGGCGGCGTGCACCGGCGGCGGCGGCGTGAGGGGAGGAGAGGAAGGGCGGCGGCTTTTAGCTTAGGGTTAGGGTTTGTGTTGTGAGTTAAATTTTGTCTAGTATGTTGATAGCCTAAGTCTATATTAAATAGACTTAGTGATGGACTTGGACCGGCACAACGGGCCCGGGTCCAACGGATGAACATTCAGTTCATCCCCATCACCGTGACTTCATCGTAACTCCGATCGTCGATCAGATCGAACCGATCGACTCAGTTTCCAAAACTGAATACTATGATCTGAAAAACCATTTTTCAGGACCCCAGTGCAAAATGACCGTTTTGCCCCTCAACAGCGGGAAATCACGATTTGACCCCTGTTGACTTTTAGGAAGTCGCACTCACCAAAATCCTCTTCTCATGCTCAACCACAACGGGCCCGGGTCCAACGGATGAACATTCAGTTCATCCCCATCACCGTGACTTCATCGTAACTCCGATCGTCGATCAGATCGAACCGATCGACTCAGTTTCCAAAACTGAATACTATGATCTGAAAAACCATTTTTCAGGACCCCAGTGCAAAATGACCGTTTTGCCCCTCAACAGCGGGAAATCACGATTTGACCCCTGTTGACTTTTAGGAAGTCGCACTCACCAAAATCCTCTTCTCATGCTCAACACATTGAGCTCAGTATCCATGCGGGAATCTCGAATCCAGTACTTGTGTGACCCTCAATGGTTCAGGGATACAGCTAGCCGTGGGCCCACAACCATTGTGGCTCCGGAATCACAATTCCGGACTTGCCCATCGGATCATGGTAATAGCGTCTAGCAACATCGCCCCATGATCCCCTAGGTATCACTGATAGTGCCTGCAAGAACCAGTTGGTCGTGGTTAGCGTACAGTACGGTCCTTTCAATCCATATATCCCGATCAGATCAAAGACCATTGGTAAATCGAGAGTCGCTATAGATCCGATAGCTATGCGTACATCTTGGAGATCGAATAGTGACATCGCGAGTGTAACTAGGTAAACACATTTACCTAAAACACTTCTAGTACTCTGGCCAGAGATTTATACATTATTATCCCCTCAGATAGCATAGGATATCCACGCATGTCTGCAAGCGGTGAATCCTCGACAACGATGCATCGACTCCTACATGCATAGGGGTCTCACCCAATCTCGCCGCCTGATGACCCCAAGTGAGTCGGAAAACGAGTCAAAGTGAGACGCCTATCATGTAGAGTCTCAATGATGTTTTGAGTCGTGAGGACTAATCAGTACAAGCAAGACCTCGGACTTATCCACTCGACAAATGGTAACCACTTGGAAAGTCCGAACGAGGGTAGTTCGATAGATCACCAGGTCACTATCTATCTGCATGCTCAGAAAATAACAATGTTCCCTACCAATGAAACATGGTACTTCGCATCGAAGATACTAGTCTCATGCTCGGGCGGCTTATCCTCATTTTGACGGCCCAATCGACTAGGAACATGTTCAGAATACACAGTGACTATTAGATGTGTTTCATGATAGCCGTCATACCCACTATCACATCTAACATACAGTTTAGTGCATTCTAGGTCTTTACTCAACGCAATTGTTAATCATCATACAACACAATGAAATTAAAGAATGCCATATAAATAAATGCGAATATCATATATAAAGATTGTTTCATACAAGAGTCTATAAACCCACACGCTACAAGTTGGCTAGTTGGGCATCTACTCTAACAATCTCCCACTTGCCCTAAAGCCAACTAATCATTAGACGCAGTCCCATTGTTTCGCGGTGTTTTTCAAACAACGGTCCAGGCAAGGGCTTCGTAAGTGGATCAGCAACGTTGTCCGTAGAGGCGACTTTCTCAACTGCTATGTCACCTCTAGCCACAATATCCCGGATTATGTGGTATTTCCTCAGTATGTGTTTGGATCTTGGGTGAGACCTAGGCTCCTTTGCTTTCACAACGGCACCCGTGTTGTCGCAGTACACTGGGACTGGACCAACTCCATTAGGAATGACGCCCAACTCTTGGACGAAATTCCTTATCCAAACTGCCTCCTTAGCAGCAGCTGATGCTGAGATGTACTCAGCCTCAGTGGTTGAATCCGCGATGGTATCTTGCTTGGAACTCTTCCAAGAGACAGCACCACCATTGAGCATGAATACAAATCCAGAGGTTGACTTCGAATCATCCACGTCACACTGGAAGCTAGAATCAGTGTAGCCTTCCAGTTTCAGTTCACCACCCCCATAGACCATGAACATACACTTAGTCCTTCGCAAGTACTTAAGATATCCTTCACGGCTTTCCAATGCAATTGGCCGGGGTTGGCCTGGTAGCGGCTCGTGACACTCAGAGTATATGCGACATCTGGTCTAGTCGAGCTCATGCCATACATAATGCTACCTATTTCCGAGGCATATGGCACACGTGTCATACTATCTATCTCCTCATCAGTCTTCGGACACATAGACTTAGATAGAGTGACCCCGTGGCACATAGGTAGGTGTCCTCTCTTGGACTCTTCCATAGAGAACCTCTTAAGTATGGTATCGATGTAGGTAGCTTGGATGAGTCCGAGCATCCGTTTAGATCTATCCCAATAGATCTGTATTCCAAGAATATAGGATGCTTCACCCATGCCCTTCATCGAAAATCTACTATACAACCATACTTTATTTGACTGCAGCATTCCTACATCATTCCCAATGAGTAGAATGTCATCAACATAAAGTACGAGGAATGTCACAGTGCTTTTAACCACCTTCTTGTATACACATGGCTCCTCGGGATTCTTGATGAAACCAAATTCCTTAATTGTTTCATCGAATCTCAGGTTCCAACTTCGCGATGCTTGTCTGAGACCGTAGAACGATCTCTGAAGCTTGCATACCTTATGCTCGCTTCCAACAGATGTGAAACCCTCAGGCTGCGTCATATAGATCTCTTCCTTAATGTTTCCATTAAGGAACGCAGTTTTCACATCCATTTGCCATATATCATAGTCGTACCATGCGGCTATGGCTAATAAGATTCTAATTGACTTGAACATTGCGACTGGCGAGAAGGTTTCATCATAGTCAACACCTTGCCTTTGAGTGTAACCTTTCGCGACCAGTCGTGCCTTGTAGGTCAATACCTTACCATCAGGCCCATGTTTCCTCTTGTATACCCATTTGCACCCAATAGGAACAATTCCTTCGGTAGGATTGACAAGAGTCCAAACTTGGTTAGCATGCATTGAGTCAAACTCAGACTGCATTGCTTCAAGCCACAAATTAGAATCAGCATCGGAAATTGCCTCCTTGAAAGTTCTTGGATCAGATCCAACAACTTGATCACCTTGATCATCTTCAAAGAGAAAACCATATCTCTCAGGAGCCCTAGGAACCCTTTCGGATCTCCTAGGTGCGACCATTTATGGTATTGGCTCTGGAGGTGTAGGAGACTCACCTGGTACTTCGATTGGATCTCGAACCTCTTTGAGTTCTACTATTCTGCCCTTTCTATCAAGTAGAAATTCCCTTTCCATAAAGGTGGCATTCCTAGAAACAAACACTTTTGTTTCGCTGGGATAGTAGAAGTAGTATCCAATTGAATTCTTTGGATACCCAATGAAGTAGCATAAGATGGATCTCGTATCCAGCTTATCTCCCACTGTCTGCTTCACGTAAGCAGGACATCCCCAAATCCTCATGAATGAGTATTTGGGTGGTTTGCCCATCCATATCTCATATGGAATCTTATCCACTGCCTTGGTGTGGACATTGTTCAACAACATTACCGCCGTTTCGAGTGCATAGCCCCAAAACGAGGTAGGAAGTTGAAGCTCATCATAGATCGAACCATGTCCAACAAGGTCCGATTACGACGCTCCGCTAAACCATTGAGCTGTGGTGTGGCCGGAGGGGTCCACTGTACGAGAATCCCATTCTCATTCAGATATTCTTGAAATTCAGCACTTAAGTATTCACCACCTCGATCAGATCGACGTGCTTTAACACTTTTGCCTAGTTGAGTTTCTACTTCAGCCTTGAATTCTTTGAACTTTTCAAAGGATTCAGACTTGTACTTCATCAAGTATAAGTACCCATACCTAGAGTAATCGTCGGTAAAGGTGATGAAGTATGTGTGACCGTATTTAGTACCAATACTAAACGGGCCGCACACATCAGTATGGATCAAATCCAATAGGCCTTGAGCACGCTTACCCTTGCCCTTGAAGGGTTGCTTGGTCATCTTTCCCTTAAGACAAGACTCACAAGTCGGTAGGGAGTTAATGTCTGACAGATCAAACATGTCACTCCTAACTAACTTGTTCATCCTACTTAGAGAAATATGACCTAGACTAGCGTGCCAAATTTGTGCTGGGTTCAAGTTATCGTGTTTCCGTTTAATCGTTGTTGTATGTGCTTCGACATCGAGAGTTGGAACATCTTTTAATTTTAAGGTGTATAAATCGTTTTCGCGTTCCCCAATTCCAATTAAACATTCATTCTTGTAAATATTGAAAATGGAATTAGCAAACATACAAGAATATCCATCACTATCAAGCATAGAAACAGAAATAATGTTCTTTATTAATTCGGGAACAAATAAAACGTTTTTCAATAACAACTTAAAATCAGAAGACAGAAATAAATAAACATCTCCTATAGCTACTGCAGCAACTCTTTCTCCATTTCCAAGCCTCAAGTGGGTCTCACCCTCGGCTTCTTGCTCCATTTCCAAGCCTCAAGTGGGTCTCAACCTCGGCTTCTTGTCATCACCTGCAAATCATTGCAGATATGAGATCCACATCCGGTATCAAGTACCCAAGAAGTCGAATTAAGAGACATATTTATTTCAATATCGAACATACCTTTCGCAGTTCGCAACTGCTCGAGGTACTCCTTGCAGTTCCTTCTCTAATGTCCAGCCTTGTGGCAAACATCCTCAGACTTGTTCGGTTTTGAAGCCTTTGCCTTTGGCTTCTTGCCAGACTTTTCCTCCTTCGCAGGAGCAGAACGCTTCTTTCTCTTGCGTCTGGTCCCCTTCTTCGCAGAGGAAGAAGAGCCCATAAGGAGGACGGGTTTGTCCTTCTTTATGGTCCCTTCAAACACTACAAGCATGTTGACCACCTCTTCAAGGGTGGCTGCCAGCTTGTTCATGTTGAAGTTGACCACAAAAGGGTCAAATGCAGCGGGTAGCGAGAGGAGAAGTACATCCACCGACAGCTCGTGTCGAAGTGCGATATCAAGGCCCGACAGCTTTTCAACGAGGCCAATCATACGAACCCCATGCTCGTGGACCGAAATCCCATCGCGCATGCGGCTTGTCATAAGCTCCTTGACAGCCGTGAACCTCTCATGTCGTGAGTTCTCCCCGTACAGCTATTTGAGATGAACAAGTATGTCAGCAGCATACTTCGTCTTCTCAAAACGCCGTTGCATTTCATTGGACATTGATGCCATCACATAGCACCGAGCTTTAACCTCGTCGTCCCACCATTGTTTAAGCGTTACCAGCTCCTCAGGGCTGATATCGGCAGGGGCTTCCTTCGGAGGACTCTTCTCTATCGCATAAAGAAGTTTCTCCGAAGCCAATACAATATTGAGGTTGCGGAGCCAGTCTTGGTAGTTATCGCGTGCATCATCACGCAACCAATTGCACGTGACGGCGGCCAGCGATCGGATAGCGAGTTGCGCACCCATGCGTGAAACCGTGGCATCCAGCAGGCCATCGCGCGGCCATGAGGCGCGAACTTCGCGTGGCCGCGACCGCGCAATCGCGCATGATGGGGCCGCCGCGCACGGCGGCGGCCGGCGGCTTCAATTCCAAAATTTTGATTTTCGTTTCTGAAATTTGAGAGATTAGATAAAATATGGCACTATTGTATTGATCAGATCCGAACCTTGGCTCTGATACCACTGTTGGGGAACCACGACGGATTCGGATCACGCCTCCCGGCGAGGCAGCGGAAGAAAAAATTTTTGCCGGGAGACGATCAATACAATTCAATAAACAAATCAATCTATGACATTCATAGGGTGTTTCTCGGGGTTACCTTTCTGGCAACTCGTGCCTGGCTCCAACTAGTATCTCAAGTAAACTGGCACTTCACGGTAGGCGGCGGTAGATAACGTCAATCAGGTCCACGACCGGATACGAGACTCCTTCGTCAGCCTGCACTAGAAGGCCTGACGAGATCAGCACGGACGGATTCTCCTCGAAAGATTGGCCGGAGCAAGTCCGGCGAGCGGCGGCGTGCACCGACGGCAGGGAAGGAGATGAAGGGCGGCGGCTTTTAGCTTAGGGTTAGGGTTTGTGTTGTGAGTTAAATGTTGTCTAGTATGTTGATTAAAGCCTAAGTCTATATTAAATAGACTTAGTGATGGACTTGGACCGGCCCAACGGGCCTGGGTCCAACGGATGAACATTCAGTTCATCCCCATCACCGTGACTTCATCGTAACTCCGATCGCCGATCAGATCGGACCGATCGACTCAGTTTCCAAAACTGAATACTATGATCTGAAAAACCATTTTTCAGAACCCCAGTGCAAAATGACCGTTTTGCCCCTCAACAGCGGGAAATCACGAATTGACCCCTGTTGACTTTTAGGAAGTCGCACTCCCCAAAATCCTCTTCTGATGCTCAACACATTGAGCTTAGTATCCATGCGGCTGATAGACTTCTGCTGGACACTTCGATTGATTTTGATGGATCAGCAGGCGAGGATTTAAGAGGTATTTATAGAAGTGTTGATCGACACTTAGAATTATTTTGAGCCAGTTATTTCTTATCTCTTCTTCTCCAAACCCTCGTCGAGCTACTGTTCACCGTGACTTTCCACCGCCGATTTCCATCGCATCCAGCCTTTTTTTGACGCTCTTGGTGGCGTTGGACTCCTTGAGACTTGCTCTTTCCATTGATACTAGTTTGGAAGCTAGGAGAGACGAGTTGAGAAATCCCGTAGGCCCTGCTCGTTCGTGAATTGCTGGTTTCGTTGAGCAGATTCAGCAGTTGTTTCTTTTGAGCTTTTGGGTGAGCTTTTCTTGTAGTTTGAGCTCGGTTTTTAGTAGTTAATGCCTGCATAGAAGTGTAGGATCGAAGTATGCTTTTTGGCCGTAGGATTAGCGTGATTGTGTAGCTGAATTGAGCTAAGATATTAGCTATGTTGTAATAGATTTCAGCTTCCTGGAAGTTCCTGCTGCGTGATTTGAGCCAGGAGAAATCTGTTAGGTAATTCGAAGAAGGAAGGTACGAATTGAGCAGCTCTTAGCAGTTTTGAGCTTGAGCATGGCTATAATTCGATGTTGTGAAATCTGTGGCTTTACTGATATGTGCATACGTGAATCAGTTACTGTTTTGATTGAATGTGTATACTGTTTTACGTTTAGGTATATTATGTATTGAGCATGGATATTGAATGGCATTCATGCATACATCTTGAGCTTGATTTACAGATTCGATTTGATAACCTGATTGGGTGCCACGTTGTGACTGGCCGACTGGTGGGTCGTGCCTGAAAAGTCCAACGCTATCGTCGGAGCGGTGACTACCGGATACGAGTGTCTACCACCGAGCTGTGATGGGCTGACGGGCCCCGATGATCACGGACTGATGATTTCCCGGTTGATAGACCGTGGTATAGAGGCGACATGATATGATTTTCCGGTTGTTATACCGGTCTAGCTGACTGATTTCCTTTGATAGCCTCATGCATTCATAGCATTGATTTATAGCTTGTTGCTTGTTTATCTGCTTTGATAGCTCTTCGTACTGAGGCTTGACCTCGTACTTGTTTTCCTGCTTTTGTTGTTTGTGTCTGCGTTGCCCATTTGCAGGAGTTTCAGGTAACCTAGCTGGGCAGAGTGGAAGTTCAGCTGGCCGATCCCCGCGCCCCTGAGTCCCAGTTTATTTATGATATGTATTGAACCGGGGGATGCCCCGTGTTATCATGTATTTGGGGATCTGTATTTTGAATTGATATTATGTGGTTACTTGTTGTATGAGTTTGAGTTAACTCATATAATCAAATGAAGGCTAAACATTGTGCAAAAGATGAAATCTGGTATTTAGCTTTTAACTAAAGAAAAGCTAAACAATTTTGAGTATTGAATATTTTGAATGTATGATTTGAAGTTCAGGCCCATTGTATTTCGAAAAAATTTTAAGCCCTGATTTTAAGCTTCCGTGTTTATGCGCTTATTATGTGTTAATTGTTAGTAATTAGCACGGGGCCTGACACCATCACATAGCACCGAGCTTTAACCTCGTCGTCCCACCATTGTTTTAGCGTTACCAGCTCCTCAGGGCTGATATCGGCAGGGGCTTCCTTCGGAGGACTCTTCTCTATCGCATAAAGAAGTTTCTCCGAAGCCAATACAAGATTGAGGTTGCGGAGCCAGTCTGGGTAGTTCAGACCGGTGAACCTGTTGCTATCCAGTATAGCAGCGAGCGGGTTTTTCATCGAAACCATTTTATAATGCAGTAATACTGAAAAGGAAAGCAGACAAACATCACTAACTATATATAAAATAATCGCTAAGACATAAAACATGGTCGTTAAGTTTTATGAATTACCCTCCCACTATTTTAATGATTTCACCACCCTCTAATGAAATCGAGAAAACAGGTTTCTTTAGTGGGTACACGGAGCCCAATCAAGCGATTATGGACCCGAATAATATCAGCCATCCATGACCCCCAAAAGGTAGTTTCCGTTTGCAACCGGTGCAACCTCCATGTATTCACCTCACGTCCAGTAAGGGCCCAATAATATGACGCCGTTTACTATCACGTGTCAAGATTACCCATCAATGTTGAGTCGTGAAGGACGGTCCCCTTAACGTCCCCAATAATATGAGCCAACGTTAAAGGGAGTTCCAACCGACTCACAACAATTGTCAATGGCGTGGACAGCTTTCCGGCATACATGACCCCCTCAATAATATGAGTCGGGCCATGTATATGGGTAGCATCGACGTACACCCATTGTTGATGGAAGGTAGGGAAATTTAAACATATTTAAATATCCTTTAGTTTATCGAATAAACATTTTATCTTGATATAAGTTTTAAATCGTATTTAAAACGAGGGATTTTAATTTTTGAAAATTTGGTCTCATGCATTTATTTTAAATCAAATTTAAAACATGCAACATGCGGATTCAACTAAATTATATATCAACATATATAAATATTGGGATGATCGATCGCGAGAGCTATGCGGTCCGTGGTTGCCAGCCCCGGACCTGGGTCCAATCCTATGGGTAATGCAATATGCAATGCAATCCTATTACAATGCTTTCGGTTTTACAGATCTTCGGTCTTCAACATTCTTGATCATCAATCTCCACCGTCTTCGGATGTCCTCCCACTAAATCTTGTAATTTACATTTAAATTTACCATGACATACAAGGGATACATTTATAAGGGGTGGGAACGGGCCACAAACAGGCCCACTTTAAATGATAATCAAAATATATACAAACCGAATCACAAAAAACCTATCGCATGCACCTAACAAATTGGGCACGGCTCTCGATCATCCCAATCATGCAATTAATCTAATTAACATGCATAAATTACATAATCTAATTATTTATCGCAAAATCATATTTTAATCATAAAATCGTATTTTGTCGATAAAAACAAATTTTAATCAACAAAATTATATTTCATTATAAAATCATATTTTACAATTAAAATCATATTTTGCTAATTTTAATTATATCATATTGGGCTTAAAACAATTTTAGGCCCAAAAATCTCAAAATTTCAAAATCGACCAAAACGGGCCCGATATCGTATATCGGCCCGAAAACTTCACGGGCTGCCCGGGACAGGCACGAACATAATCCTAGAAGAATTCAACCGTCACGACATCGCCGGAACTTCGCCGAAGCGGCGGCAGCCGACGGCGGCCGCCACCACGAAAAAACTCGCTGCGGCACCCGCGCAACGCCACGCCAAGCGTGGACGTGCGCAACGTCGCGCGCCCATCGTGCGGCCAGCGCGCATCGTCGCGCAACCAGTGCCCATCGCGTGCAGTGGCGAGCGGAGCGGCGCTACCAGCGGCCGGCCACCAATGCTACAATCGTGCGGCATCCATGGCGCACAGCAGCGCGGCGGCCACTCCATCATCGCGCATTCAGGGCGCAAGGCAGGCGGGCAACGGCGCACGACAATCGTGCGAGGCAGCGCCCAGCGAACTCCAGCCATGTGCGGCCACCACGCGCGTTCATGCGCGCGGTGGGGCGCCGCCATGCGCGGCGGCGCCGCGACGGTTCCTTCCCAAAATTTTTGTTTCGATCTGAAAATTAGAGACATTAGATACAATAAGGCAATAATGTATTGATCAGATCCGAAAACCTTGGCTCTGATACCACTGTTGGGGAACCGCGGCGGATCCGGATCGCGCCTCCCGACGAGGCAGCGGAAGAACAAAAATATGGCGGGGAGACGATCAATACAATTCAATACAAACATGCAAGCTATGACATTCATAGAGCGTTTAGATGACTACCTTGCTGGCAACTCGTGCCTGGCTCCGACCAGTTTCTCGAGGAAACCGGTACTTCACGGTAGATGGCGGTAGACTACGTCAATCAGGTCCACGACCGGATACGAGACTCCTTCGTCAGCCTGCACTAGAAGGCCTGACGAGATCGGCGCGGACGGATTCTCCTCGTCAAGTTGGCCGGAACAAATTCCGGCGACTCGAAGCGGCGGCGACACTAGGCGGCGGCGGCGACACGAAGCGGCGGCGGCGACACTAGGCGGTGGCTTGTTTAGAGAGGAGGGGGGCGGCGCCTTTTGCTAGGTTTAGGGTTAGGTTGTGTAGTATCTTGTATAATGAAGCTTAAGTCTAATTAAATAGACTTAGTCAGAGTCTTGGATCGGCCCAACGGGCCCGGGTCCAACGGATGAACATTCCGTTCATCCCTATCACCGTGACTTCATCATAACTCCGATCGCCGATCAGATCGGACCGACCGACTCAGTTTCCAAAACTGAATACTATGATCTGAAAAACCATTTTTCAGAACCCCAGTGCAAAATGACCGTTTTGCCCCTCAACAACGGAAAATCACGATTTGACCCCTGTTGACTTTTATGAAGTCGCACTCCCTAAAATCCTCTTATCATGCTCAACACATTGAGCTCAGTATCCGTGTGGGAATCTCGAATCCAGTACTTGTGTGACCTTCAATGGTTCAGGGATACAGCTAGCCATGGGCCCAAAACCATTGTGGCTCCGGAATCACAATTCCGGACTTGCCCAACGGATCATGGTAAGAGCGTCTAGCAACATCTCCCCATGATCCCCTAGGTATCACTGATAGTGCCTGCAAGAACCAGTTGGTCGTGGTTAGCGTACAGTACGGTCCTTTCAATCCATATATCCCGATCAGATCAACGACCATTGGTAAATCGAGAGTCGCTAAAGATCCGATAGCTATGCATACATCTTGGAGATCGAATAGTGACATCGCGAGTGTAACTAGGTAAACACATTTACCTAAAACACTTCTAGTACTCTGGCCAGAGATTTATACACTATTATCCCCTCAGATAACATAGGATATCCACGCATGTCTGCGAGCGGTGAATCCTCGACAACGATGCATCGACTCCTACATGTATCGGGGTCTCACCCAATCTCGCCGCCTGATGACCCCAAGTGAGTCGGCAAACGAGTCAAAGTGAGACGCCTATCATGTAGAGTCTCAATGACGTTTCGAGTCGTGAGGACTAATCAGTACAACCAAGACCTCGGACTTATCCACTCGACAAATGGTAACCACTTGGAAAGTCCGAACGAGGGTAGTTCGATAGATCACCAGGTCACTATCTATCTGCATGCTCAGAACATCACAATGTTCTCTACCAATGAAACATGGTACTTCGCATCGCAGATACTAGTATCATGCTCAGGCGGCCTTATCCTCATTTTGACGGCCCAATCGACTAGGAACATGTTCAGAATACACAGTGACTATTAGATGTGTTTCATGATAGCCGTCATACCCACTATCACATCTAACATACACTTTAGTGCATTCTAGGTCTTTACTCAACGCAATTGTTAATCATCATACAACACAATGAAAGTAAAGAATGCCATATAAATAAATGCGAATATCATATATAAAGATTGTTTCATACAAGAGTCTATAAACCCACACGCCACAAGTTGGCTAGTTGGGCATCTACTCTAACAACTTCAACTACTGTCCATCTTCTTCTTCGTTCCTAAAACTGTACACTTAAGTAGAATTGTTAGAAACACAATAATAGGTTTTGTGTAATTCAAAACTTAATTAGGATCTGTCTAAACAGATCCATCAATCTCTCCCTTTTTGATTTACACAAAACCTTGAGTAAACGATGCATGTTCTAACAATCCTCTCCCTTTTTGTGGGAATCAAAAAGAGATCGAACTGTTGGTCTCCCCGATATTTAAAACAAAACTCTCCCTACACTGTCACAACAAAAACAACGTGACAGCAGGAGTTTTAAATTTGAAAAACAAAACCAGCTCTTGGGAAGCACCGTATGAAAGAGCTATATGATTTTGAAACTGAAGCTGATGCATAACTCAAATTAGTCAAATACAGTGACGCCACTCTCCCTGTCTTTTATAACATGAGCTCAAATCATTTTTAAAAACAAAGATTTGGCACCAGCTAAAAATCCGCAAAACAGAACATTTAAAACAAATCAGAGCATCGAAATATTGCTTCAAATAACAATGTGCTACTGAGTTACTTATGTATGAAGAACCAGTAAACAGAGAACAGCTCAGATTTTCATACTTCTATTTTGTCCCATGTGCTTGTCACCGAGCCTCACTCCAAGTGATTTTACAGCACAACGAAAATAGAAGCTTGGCATCCTCACGGGACTCGCGCATCCCGTGACAGTTCATCAAAAGAAAATCGGTTCTATATTAAAACAAATCAACTGTTCTTCATAAAATAAGATTCTCAAACAGTTAAAAACATTTAAAACATAGCACATGAGTTTTAAAATCAGTGCTCGTTCAAGAACAACCTGCTCTGATACCAATTGTTGGTCCCTGTTTTCGAAGGAAACTTAGCAGCCGCTGATTTAAAATGAGTGATTAAATAAATTTTCGCGCTGCTATGGAGCTGTAATAGCTCAATGTTCTTGAACATCTAAAATCACAAGAGCACCGGAGACAGATCTGGTATGATTTTAAAATCATGCGGAAAATACCAGAACTGAATCCTAATATTTTAAAAC